>FIZT01052099.1:0-22691 GCA_900065295.1 Paracoccus marginatus
AAAAAATTGGGCCGATTAATACTGAGTGGGCCGTTGAAAATGGTATTTCTCGATTGGCCGCTAAATTTTCTCATTTCTGGATCCAGCCCTGATTACATGCGTATTTCGAGTCGAGCTAAATCTACTATAAAGGCTCGACGCTAGATAGGCAGTAGGTACCGAAGCAGACCATTATGTACGACTACACCAGGCACGCTTTTCAGGTTAAAATTAAACCCCCTTTTTGGAAACATTACCTATTACGTAGGGAACGAGTTCGACTTCGTTTATTTTACAGCTACATAGTAAACACCATCCATCCGAGCGAGAGAACCGCATCGCGAGCTTTCGCAGAGGGTCAGCGCGAGAAGGGGAAGCGTATAGTGGTGGATGTAGGGTACCTTTATATGTTACCACCACGCCGTGTGGTGGTTTCTCTGTCTGGACTCGTTCACCCTTGGTTTATTTTTTGCCACCGCGGTGGCCGTTAAGCAAACGAAGAATCTAATAAAACGCCCTTTTTATTGTCTTTATTCGCTACATGTCGTACAACTTCATATTAAGGACTATAAATTTGGCTGAATGATACTCGCCGTCATCGCTCTTTCGGTATCCGCGTTTATGGCGCGTGGGGTCTGGTGAGTTTTTAATGGACTGCCTTTTTTGAGAGAGAAAAAAATTCGGTGTTGCTGATGTAGTTTATTCTCGGGCAGGTTCGGTGACGTGATAACTGGAGCGAATATTGATCATTTGGGTGGTGAATTTTGGTTAAATTTGATGCCATAGAAGACCAAAAAATGCATTAAAAAGTTGAAAAACTCCTTTTTTTTAAATAGCAGCTGATGAAGTACGCTTCTAGGAAAAATTTCAATTGTTTAGTGCCGAAGTTTGCTACCTATAGTTTTTTCAAGATTTATCAATTTATCAAAATTCGTCCTTTTCATCTAGTTAATATTGTACGATTTTTCAATTTTTCAATTTTTCAAAATTTCTCAATTCCTCGACAAATTAATCATTTTTTTCGAATTTGTCAACTGTGTAGGGTATCATTTCCCCAAAATTTGCCAATTCCTCAAGAGTTATCAATTTTTCAGAATTCGTCAGTTCTTTGAGAATTGTCAATTTATCAGAATTTGCCATTTCCTCAAAATTTTTCAATTTTCCAAAATTTGTCAATTTCCAAGGATTTACCAGTTGTTCGAGATTTGTCAATTTTTCAAAGTTTGCCAAATTTCCTCAAAAGTTTCTCATTTTCAAAATTTCTCATTTTTCAAGATTTCTCAATTTTTCAAGGTTTGCCAATTCCTCAAAAGTTTCCAGTTTTTCAGGACTTGTAAATTTTTCAAAATTCATCAATTTTTTGAAATTTGTAAATTTTTTGCAAATTGTAAATTTTTGGAAATTCGTCGATTTTTTAAAATTTGTCAATTTCTCAGAATTATCCAATTTCCCAAGATTGGTCGATTTTTCAAAATTTGTCAATTTCTCATAATTTGCCAATTTTTAAAAAAATTGTCAATTTTTTGAAATTTTTCAATTTTTCAAAAATTGTCAATTTCGCAGAATTAATCGATTTCTCAAAATTTTCCAATTTCTCAAAATTTTCAAACTTTTTGAAATTTGTCAATTTCTCAAAATTAGTCATCTTCTCAAATTTTGTCAATTTTTCAAAATTTGTCGATTTCTCAAGATTTGTTGATTTTTCAAAGTTTGCCAATTTCTCAAAATTTGTCAATTCCTGTCAACTTTTGAAATTCTGTTAATTTTTCAAGATTTGTCAATTTTTCAGGATTTCTCAATTTTTTACATCCGTCAATTTTTCAAAATTTATCAATTCTTTAAAATGAGCATCTTAGAGAAAATCTATTGGATTATTGCGGGTAAAAGAATTTGGTTCCCTACAACTTTGGTTAGTTTGGCTCCGTTTATTTTTACACCCGTTCTTAGCTTATCTAGGTTTTAGGATCTTGCACTCGTCCAACATACTGGAAAGTTGAACTGTATGTAGGGTGTCTCGCAAGGGTAACAACGCCCAGAGATTTTGTAATTTCTATAATTTTTTTGCGGTAATTCCCCCCTAAATTTTAGCGGGAAAAATTGAACCATCGATTCTCACGAGTCGAACGTCTGTTTCAAGATGTAATCCGAATCCGAGGAATAAAAATGAATCGACGTAGACGAGCTTTTTACGTATCTATCTACGTGCTTCGACGACGATAGATATAACGATAAGACGCAGCTTGATACGATTTCATATGTTCGAAACGTCTTTCCTTCCTTCCTGCTACTGCTATAAGTATACCTTATACCTCTCAAAGCTTTTGCATTCGAAGCGTTATACCTTACGAAGAAATATGTACGCGATTATATGCCTTACCGTATGTATAGTTTTGATACGTACCCACTATCCAGCTACTACCTCCTAACGTGTGTACTGTACGATGAAAAAAAATGAATTCGTTTACGAATAACGTTATTATCCTTCTACGTGCATATACCTTTTTCGTAGGTATGCTGCGTTGCTCATCTACTCTCGTTAATCCTTGAAATTCACCTTCAACGTCTGCTATAGCGGGGAAAAGAGAAAAGGAGCGGGACGTTACTACCCTTTTCTTTCGAAACGGAGCAAGAATTTGGTAAAAAAAATGATAAGTACATCGTACATAGAACCATTGAAAAAAAAAAATAGAGAAAATGGTGTACGATCAGCTAATTCAATGCGTTTCGTATCATCGGATGGTTTTCTTAGATAAATGCTAAAAACCCATAAAGTACGATTGGCACTTGGTACATACGTATAGTCTCAGAGGATGCTAAAAACCGCGCAACCGACGCGACGTTGCGTTTGCGTTTTTTTCCCCTCTTCTTCAGCATCGAACTGTGCCATCGATACAACAACGAAGAGGACGAAGAGGGCGACGACGATGAAGGTATTGGTAGCAGCCTGAGTCGTGCTGCGTGTAGTCTCGTGTACAGAGGGAGCCTTTAAGCCCTTGAGATATCGGATAAAATGTTATGTGAAAGGTTTTTTTCCTACTTGTTTTATTTCTTCTATACTGTTTTTCTTTCCTGCTTGTACGTACTTTCGTCTTTCGTTCGTTTTTTCTGGAGGTTCTATCGAATTGCGTGTTTTTGCTGGTTTTTCGGTAGGTACCGCTCGGCTGTGCCGCTGTTGCACGTCACCTCGTCTCAGTTCGTGTAGCCTTTCTGTTAGGTTTTGTTTTTTTTTGTGTTTTTTTATTCCGATGTGTGTCGCGTTATCCCAATAAGTGGAATTCTAAGGGGCTATAATGGTTTGATATTCGAAGCGAAATAATAAAATTGAAAGGTTTTCTGGGGCGTTGTGGGACCGAGTCTGGTTCATCGTGCATCGATGAGAGTTCTCGACGTACGCACGGTTTATTTTTCTGCGCCAGCAATTGATGAAGTGGCATGCCCATACGGTCGTGTGGCATGGGAATTTCAACTATATTTTTTAGCGCAACCTTGAAAAAATTGAATGAGGGCTGAATTTATCGATATTTCTTCAGAGTAACCTCTCGATTGGCTCAAGAAAAACTGCATCTCGTGACTTGTGGTAAATAAGCTTTGAAAATTTTTGAAAATTGGAGAAACTTGAACAATTTTGATGAAGTTGAAAAAAATTAAAAAACTTTAGAAAAAGTTGCAAATGCCATAATTTGAGAATTTTAGAAATTTGAAAAAAAAAATGAAAATTATAAATTTTGAAAAGTGAGAAAAATCAAAATTTGATCCAAATTAAAATTTTCAAAAACGATGGAAAAAGAGGGAAAATTGTCAAAAAAAAAAGTAAAATCTATTGAGTCATTGTTTGAGGGGAGGAAGTAGAAAGCTTTGCTTCAGAAGAGGTATTGGCTCCTCCCACCCACAAAATCCATTTTGCATGAAGAAGTCGAAAAACATTCAAGAAATACGTTGTACTTTCTCTCAGCCACCAAATCAAAGACACTTGCATCTTTTCTACGTCAAAACTGCGACCAAACTTAATCGTTTCGAAATGCTGCGTACAGTAGAAGAGATAATGGAAAAAGAGACAGGATCGTGGGTGTAAGATCAGCTGCTGGTAGGAAGAGATTTACTGCGCCAGGAAGACGAAATTTTTCGCGACGTGTTGGAAAAAAAAACCACGTCATTTTCAGAAAACAAGATGAATGAAGTTTTAGATTAAACGGTGCGCGACTGTGCGGAGGAGGAGGCGATGAATCGCGAAAGTGCGAATGTCGCCGTTGTTATTGTTGTCGTCGTTGTCGTTGGAAAGAAAAAAAAACGTCGATTTGGTTTTTTTCCTTTTCTTGTTTAGCTGCGTGGTTGGCCTCCTGCGGAGTTTCGAAGTTGGTGTCGTTTTTCATTCTTTTTTTCTTACCTGGAGAGGCTGATTATTGATCTAGGTAAAGGGTACAGTACCGTCGTCGTGGGTGCGAGAGCGATGCGTAGGTGATTAAAAAAATTTTCTGGTCGACTTAATTGGAGTTGTAGAAAAGTTACTTGATACGATTATTTATCGTTTTCTTTCGTCTTTCGTCGTTTTGTTTTTGCAGGGTTTGTTCACCTGTTCGATGTTGCATACGCGTGTACTCGTGTATTTTATTCAAAAACGTATATGAATGAGGAGTCGAACTTTTTCAATTTCAATAGTATCGCGTATACGGTTTGCCACAATTGCGACTTCTCATCTGTATAAGGCCCGATTCCGATAAGGGTCGCCGACAAAAGTTTTTCTTTTTATGAAAAACGCTTTTGAGGAAAAAAAACAAGCATTCAAGCTTTTATGTATATAAAAATAGGAAAAAAAAACCACACATCGATGTAAAGAAAATATATACGTACATGAAAATTCGTTTTTCGAAAATATTAACCCGAGTTCATGTTTCTATTGGGTTTTCCGATTCGACGTCGTGTTTTATGCAAGAATAATACAACGATTGCACGAGGCACAATATTTGTACTGTGCTACGTGAATTACCAAGGAACGAATAAAATAAAAAAGAAAACAAATTATAAACGTAAGAAAATTCATTTCATCGTCGATTCAGTAGGTGTACAGGAAATGCAATTTTTTTACAATACGAATGGTCTAAATAAGAGACGAGAATTATATAGGTCTCCATTTTCTATAGCCTCGTCGCATCCGATCGTACAAAGCAGACAGCTGTGTGGGTACGAGCAGAGAAAGGTACGAGACGAGTACTATTTTCAATCAAAAATGGTAATCCAGCGTATCGAAGTAATCCGAAAAAATTGAAATCCTTTTCTTGGTGTTCTTATATTTCATCTTCACGAGATGAATTATGTTCGAGGATACATAGATCCAATGTAAACACATCGCGAAGAGGAGAAAAAATTTGTATCAATGTGCATTGCTATTTAGAAAAAAAAAATGATAATAAATGATGAGGAAAAAAATGAAAAAAAAAATAGATGAAATTTTGGGACAATTTTTTTCATCATCTCAAAAAAGAAATGTCGAAAAATAATATATCTGTGTCGACTCATGCGTACTATGGGCCCTTACATGTAAATCGTAAAAATTTCAGGAAAAAAGGGGAAATCTTTGTTGTAAGTGGTTTCTAGGGCCAGAGAAACGAAAATAAAAAATTGAAAAAATTTACATGTAAGGGCCCTGCCTTAAGTGCATGAGTCGACACATCTAATGATCCTATAGTCGCTTCGGTACGGAACTAGCCTTTTGTAAATTTATAAACATTGGCTGTAGTCAAAGTGCAACTTGAATTACGTGTAAACTTATACCAAAGCAAAGTTGATGATTCGAATTTAAATTCGATCAAACTTAGCTCAAACAACAAGCATGAATTATGTAAATATCGTTTGATTGGCACTCGATAACGGCGAGAGAACGATGAAAAATTGCATTATTTTGTACGCTGTTTTTTTCGCTGAAAACCCCAAACAAAAAGTGTAATATTCACTTTTCTATTCGATGCGCCAGCATCTTCTTCCAGTCATCGTTTCGATGTATTCATTTGAACGAGACGCGACAAAAACGACAACGATTGCGACAGCGACCGATGCTTCGCATATAAACGTATAGAACGATAATGGATTATGCAAATGGTTACACTTCGTACCAAGAACGGTTCCAAAAATCGCGCAAAAACGTATATCTGCATTATGTACGTATACGCCGTGCACACAAACTCGAGCTTTATTTGCCCTCGGGGAACAATGCTATACAGATTAGGGCGGTATTATTTCGCGAATTTACGTCAAGGCGTTCAGATGAAACGAAAATACAGAGATAGAACGAGAGCGTACGAAAAGAATGGAAGATAGAGAGACGGAGATGTGTCGATGTCAATAATGGTGGCGTACACGAGTATTTTCGAAGATGGTGGCGAGCGTATTCGAAAAATACAAAAGGTACATTGGTCCCTCTAATAATCTTCTTCATTCTCGAAGCTGCGAATAATCTTGCAAAAGGTCCAAATATATTGTAATTTTTCGATGAGGAAGGAGATGACGTTGTTGGTGGAAAAGAGCTAGAAATAAAATTCTCGTTATGGACGAAAAGAACGATGATTAAACTAAGAACAGTTCTTAAAAATTGAAAACTATTTCAGGGGAAAATACCAAATTGCCACGTATCAGCAATAGGAATAATTGATGTATTTAAAAGTACGACAGATTGAGGAAAAAAACGTTAACTGATGCTGCAAACACAGACGAGCAACACCCTCTATCCCCGTAACCTTTTACGCAGTTCAAATGTGCACGGCCTTTTGAACGACGAAACGAGTCGACTGTACTACCTGTAGCTGTACTTCTACTTCTACCTACCTGTATGTCCCCTTGAAAGAACGCCGCTGCCACCGATGCTGTTATTGCTGCTCTCGTCTCTTACCCTCTCCGAAGTTTCACTTTCGCTCGAAAGTCCTTCTTGTTCTTTTTCTCTTCGTAGTTTTTTCTTTTCAAAGACAGGAATAGAAAAGTTTTTTCTAAATCGTACGTATTTTACTAAATTTTTCATCAGTTTTCGCGAAAAGCGTGGCGAAACCGAGTAGAACCGAGATAGAAGATACGATTTCGTGTAACTGGATAATTCGATTTTTCATTTCGGATTGTTGTGGGTTTATAGTATGTAAAACGTGCACCGTGCCTTTGGCCAAACGACTAGGGAAAAAGACAATATACGAAGGAACGAAGAGAAATCTACAAAATATACCAGTTTTGTTTTCCATCTCAGTAGATGGGGTTCGAGCTGCGAATACGAGGAAAAGATAAGAGAACCTGCCAACCTACTTCCTCTTCATCTTGGCGCAAAAAGCTGTGCTCGAAAGAGTTTCATTTTTTTGTTGTTGTTTCGTCTCGCTGGAAGGGGTTCGCTTATCAGCAAATGCGTTACGATGTACGAGGGACATTTTCCCCAACGTTTTACTCGGCGTAGTTTACCCGTTTTGTAACGAGTTGTTTTGATTTGTCATCGGCGACGCGAAGCGACCAGACTCGTGTACGTGACCGGATTGCGCAATTGGTGCACGTCGCGTGTACCGAGCGGGTAGGCATTTCGCAGCAGCCAGCAACAGCGAAACACGACGCTGAATTGTGTCGAGTTTTGTACCGGGGTATTTGCGTTGCCGGAATTCGAGACCTTTTCTGGTCTGATTCACCGGTCGTGGGTAAATTTCGTCGACAAATTTTGTAATCCTTCGGACGGACGGAGTTGGTTTCTCGCCTGCAGGCCAGCGGCTGCTGCTGCTGCGTCGACGACGACAACGTAGAATAAAAGGCCGCAACCGTTGTTAAACGAAGCCTGTAATTGTATTAGCAATCGGTGGCCGCGGCTGCTGCGTGGTCAGCAAACTAGGCAAGTGGGCGGAGTCATCTGGTTCTTTCGTCTTTAAGTTGCTGCGGTTTCGATTTTTTTTTACTAGGTTTTTTTTTAGCGTTGATGTAGCAGTGCTTTTAGCGCGTGAGGTTGAGACTAGCCTGGCTGTTTTTTATTCCAGAGTATACCTAAGTTATTGGCACATTTTAAAGTGTGTGTTAAATTTAGAGTTCAAAGTGAGAAGCGTATACGAATAATTTAAAATTCAAAATGCGCAGTAGAAAAGTGTCAGCCTAAAAGTTCAAAGTGAATGAAACTAAGTGAATTTCATGGAGAGTGTGAAGTGTAAAATTCAATTCTTCGGAGGATCCACCTGGTGAGAGGTTGATTGCAAGAGGGCCAAAATAAGATGGGATGGCGAAGCAGGCCGAGGGGAAGGGAGCTACGTTGCCGAAAATTCATTTTGTGTAGTATTTCCTTGGCAACGATTTTTGAAGAAATTTAATTTGTTGGAGCATCCCCCAGGCGAGGGATTGTTTGGAGGAGGGGGAAACTAAAACGGAATGGTGGAGTAGGTCAAGGGGACGGGGCTACGTTGCCGAAAATCCATTTGTGCAGTATTTTCTTGGCAACGATTTTTGAAGAAATTCAATTTGTTGGAGCATCCCCCTGGCTGGGGGTTATATGGAGGAGGGACACACTAGGACGGTTCAAAGTCAAACGCAATGTGCGAAGTTTCTTCTCAATTCACTGGTAAGCGTAAACGCAAATTCATCTATCTATGGTTTTACTTTTGATATTGTAATACTTCAGGCAGACGTGTTCTCACCGTTTCATTAGAGGTTAATGATTCGCTCACCTTCATCACTCGAAAATTATTTCGTATGCATTACACGAGGTCACTCTTCCTCGTCCCCTCTACCGTTCATTTCTTGCCAGTAAAGTGGCACTGGACGAAAACTTGCGAGGTTTGTTTTCCCGATCTTCGAGTCCCCAAGTATACACGTTTGTCGGAAAAGTTATACACGTAGGCATATGTATAGTACACGAGAACATAGTTGTAGAATTGTTTTATACTTACTCGGCTGAGTGCGTATTGTTGTCCAACTTTGGCGAAACTTAACGTACAAAATGGACGAGGTTGACTGCGCGAGGCGTACAGGCCGAGAAGACGAGAGGGTGTAGTACGTTTCGGATGATTTATTCAGTCCGTCTTATCGCGCTCGTGTACAGTGGTACTTTGTTCCATTGTATTGGTGAAAATGTTCCAACTCTAGGAAATTGTAGCCGTGATACTCGTGACATGGTTCTTTGAGAATTATTTCTATAGCCCTATTCCCTTACTTGTATACCGCTTCGAATGGATGGAGCAGGGCAGGTCGCGCAGGTGTCCTCTTACTCTTTGTTATGACTTTTGGAAAATGCAAAGTTGGAAGAAAAAAACAACCGCCGATGTTTATATTATGTGGGAAGAAAATTTTGACCGTTGTTGGTGACGTACCTACAGACGTATTTCATTTCATTTCTACTTTTTTTTGTTTTTTCATATACGCCTTCTCGACATGGTTTTGGCTTTCTAATTCGTCGTGTGTAGGAATTGAAACGAACATAGTGGAAATGCTATGGAAGTTGACAGAGAAGAATTTATTTGTTTGTTTTTCATGCTTATTTCGAGACTGCTGTGTGAGAAAAGTAGGTACCTAACTACCTATGTATGAGCGACAACGTGGGTCAAGTTAGCGTTGCATGAAACGAATTCATTTTTCTTTTTTTCCCTCTCGCTTTCCTAATGCGCTATATGTACATGGAGGCAAGTTCGTATATATTTTTTTGCACGTCCCACGAGTACACGACGACGACATGATGTATAATATTCGAGTATTGATTAATAAAAATAGCGCTCCGTCGAGTATATAGCGATGTCGAGCTCGAGCTATGCGATAATGAATGCGTGTCCAACATGATACATACGCGAAATTATGGGTTTTCGAATTATCGCGGAAAGTCGCACGGTCCGAAGAAATAATATTTTTTGTCGGAATTTTCCTATACAATGGGTAGGTACCTTTTATCATCAAAAATTGATCGAAACTAGGCATTTATGTAAACAATGCTATACGCAAAGCTATGGGAAAGGTAATATACTTGAGGGAAGTAGGCAGATAAAGAAGAATGGAGAAGTATAAAAACGATTCGTCTGGGAATCATTAGGACGTTTGCCCAATATTACTATACGAATGTAACGTACAAAGTAGTCTGCAACCCGATGCACACAAGTAAGAAGGGAAAAAAAATATCAAGAAGGAAAATACGCTCGAGAGAAAGCTTTTAGTTGGTATATAGTCATTATGCTGGCGGAATTATTATTATGTTTGCGAAGGCATCAGCGGATACTGTGTGACCTCTGGGTATACGTAGTGTATACTCTAAGCTAGGCCTGCGTACGTTTTGTTGTCGAGACTCGCAATAAATGATCTTTTTTGTACGCGTCGTGTGTGATACTTTTTTAAAGGCTCCTTTTTGTCAAGACCAGGACTTGCTGGTGGTGGTTTTGAACAGGGTGAAGAGGTACCTGCTGGATGCATAGATTTGCAGAGTGTGTAGGTTTTTGGGTATGGAGAATGGGGCGAGTACTCGCCGGCTTACCGGGGGGGGGGGGATTATATTGGCAAATATGAACTTATGAACTCGCGTGAATCTTTGAAATGAAAAAAAATTCATTCTGAATCCTTCGCTGAAGTCATTTTCACGAAAACTTTTCATTTCATTTTCTAAGGAGCTACACAGAATCGATTCGACAATTGAATTACTCGTTCGGGGTTTTCATTACATATGTATCGAGTAATATGCGCTGAAAATATTTCTACTTTTGGCAACGCAAATTTGTACCAATTTGACGAATAAAGAGAAACTTTCTGTACGATTTAACCAGAATTGCTAGAGTTTCACCCCTTTTGTGTGTGGTGGGACTGGTGGGTCTGGGTACGCTTGATGTTGTTCCTTTCCGCTACCGGTAAGTCGAAAAAGCTGGTTCAAAAACGAAGGAAAGAACAAGCTCACGGTTGAGTTGATGTTTTCACGACGTAGTTCAGGAGAGAAAGAGACCAGACGATCGGCGTGTGTTTTCTAATCAAACGCAAATGTGGCAGCGATGAAAGAGTTTATGCGAGCGAAATTCACGACTCTCAACTATGGAGAGCTTCGAGCATTATTCAATTTTTCCGTTCGTTTTCCCATGTAAAGGTCACAGATGGCAGGAGGGGGTTCTACCAGGGTGTGTTTTTGAAGGAGTACGCGGTCAATCACACGATATATTTTTTCAGAGGGCTGAAAGAAGCGAGTCTTCTTAATGACAATTTCAAAATTATAATTAAAGGGAAGAAGAAGCTAATTTTTTTGTCTTTTTTTTTTGGTAATGTCCACGTGTGTCCAGTTAACGTGCTAAACCGTCAATTAAATCGTGACAGGCGAATTGATACATGGTCGGGCCATTGTACGGGCGCCATTTTCTTCTCATTTCACCTGCGCTTTGCATCGACAATTCAATCGTGAACGATTAATTTGACAATAACGGCACTTGAACGTTATTAAACGCTGCGATGATGGCGGATGTTAAATTCGCATCGACGCTGAACCAGCATTCATTATATACCGGGCGGTTTCCTGGTCGTTTATGCTGCCCGTAGTGTAGCTAAATAGGATTATTCGACATATCCGAAAACATCTCTTGTTCGTCGTCATTACTCTCAATTTGCACAATTCGCGCATCTAAATGAAAATTTATACATATTATGCGGTTCGGTAAAGGGGGAGAGGGATGTAAAGGAAGGAAGGAAAGGAACTCGGGTACGTATTTTGAGTTGAACTACGGTTACCTGTGTACAGGTAGCTAGCTGGTACCTTCGACGATGCGGTAATAATAATAATGCATATTAAACGTATAACCGCGTGTACTGCTCCTCAGACGGGTCCACCTCTCGCCCGACTCCCTTAATAAAAGCAACCGACGACTCGGAAAACTGCTGCTGGTTGCTTATATGCATATATATAGTGTCGGATACCTACGCTACGTACTTTCTCAGTGTACAGAAAAAGAGCTACGATACGAGCTAAATGAACTAAAGATACGTTAGAATACCGCACATAATAATAAGGCGTCGAGCTCTAAGCGCATTATCGCGACGCGATGCTTGGCAATTTTCTATAATTTGTGGAGTTGCTAGGTACTAAGAGTACAATACAGGTGAATCCGCGGGCAATGGCTTCGCAGCGAGCGAGCTTACCCGAGGTGCGCGTTCATTAGCAGTAGTTTGCACGCTAGACAACTTCCCCCCTCTCTTCATCCTCGAGGGATGTTTCTCTGTTGGTGGTTCGCATCTGTGTGCGGTGTTTTTTTTTTTCAGTTGCGGATGCAAAATTGGCGACGTGTTGAGGTGGTTCTGAGGTGATGCGGGTGTCACACCTGTTTTCAATCTTTTCCTCATCATCTCCTCCGCTCCATAATTTTTTTAGATACAAAATTCTATATCATACGGTACCTTGGCCAAAATTTCACTTTCAACCCCTCACCAACGCTGTTCTGTCTCCGCACAATTTTTTTCTCGTAACATTCGTACATACCTTCATGAAAGTTGAAAGCAGACGTGTTTTGGGAGGGGGGGGGGGTTGATGGTCTGTAGCTCACTGTGCGGCGTGCGCGAAGTCAAGCCCGTGCAACTGCAGATCTGTCAAATTTCCCACGACGCTCTCGTTTTTTCATAAAAAAGAGAAGACAGAAAATAATTTTCCCTCGATTTTCAATTCAATTCGAATCTTTTCAATTTATAAAAATTATTCACTTCTTATAATTTTTCAGCTTTTTTGAAATTTTTCAATTTTTTTCAATTTTTAATTTGTTTTCCTGATTTCTCGAGTCGAGTTTTATGATTTTTTTTTTGTTTTTTTCATTGAAATTTTTCAATTTTTATTCGTTCTACATATTTTGAAATTCCAAATTTTTTCTCCAATTTGCATAAAAAATTGGTTCTTTTAATTTTTTAAAATTTTTTTCAAAATTATTCCCTTATTATGGTTGAAATTTTTGAAGAATGTTTTGAAATTTTTCTTCATTTAGTTAGATGATTTTTTCTATTTTAAAAATGATATTGAAAGTGAAAATTTTTGAAAAAATTGAAAAGTTGAAAAAATTATTTTGAAAATATTCCTTGAAAATTTCGAGAAATTTTAATAAATTTTTTAAAGCTTTGAAAATTTTATTTAAAGAGCCATTAAAAAAAAAAATCGATGATAAATTCTAAAACACGAATACGTAAGTTAGGACTGAGCGAAGTAAGGGCAAAAATTTCGAGAGAAATTTTGAAAAAACTGAATTTTTTGCTCAATAAAGGTGTATTTTGAGACTTTTGTTAGAAAATTGATATTTGATTGGAACTCCAAATTTCCAACTGTGAGTTGTTCCAGTTGGAAAATTACTTTTCTAGAGAGGGAAAAATTGCTAAAATCAGTCGCCATCTTGTTCGAAAAATAGCAGTTTTGATCAGTTGTACTTTTTTAGAATAAAATTCAATTTTTCAAAGGAATAAAGCTTCTCCAGAAGTTTTATATAAAACTTCTGGAGAAGCTGAGTCTTGTTTTATTCCTTTACTCTCTTACTTCTCGTCAACGGTACACTTTTTTGTTTCAATTTTCCAATTACAATTTGAGTCGAAGAATTTGATATTTTTTATTGGAAGAAATTACATCTTGAAAAATTACGATTATTTTGGGCGAAAAATGGCAACTCGGCTCAATCGATTCTTCGAATGGCTTGTGCCAAATTTTCCGACTCGAACTAAGATTTTCAGACATGACTCAAAAATTTTTAAATATTGGAGGGGCAAGCTGTCCCTTTGCCCCTCTTTCCGCTCGGCCCTGACAAAGTACATAATTTTGAAAAATTTGGGGGGGGGGGATTAAAATGTGTGAAATTTTGAAATTTTTTTAGAAAATTTGAGAAATTTTTTCGAAATAAAAAAGCAGAAAAAATGAAAAAAAAATTGATAAATTGAAAAAATAGAGAATTTCTCAATGAAAAATCCTCAAATAGATACTATGTATTTATTCACGTTCACTATAATTCTCGTTCATGTTGGTACCTGTTAAATTCCTACTATACTTTTATACGAGTGAGAAATTCGAATGAAATTGATGAATATTTGATGAAAACCGATATTTTATTAACGTCCAACTTTGAGGAATTTTTCGTTTCGTTTGCATTACAAATTACCGCAGACGTAAAGGCTAACAACTCTATTAATTTGTGAAAATGTACCTTTGCTGTTTTTTTTTTTTTTTTTTGCCTACCTCGTACCTGCCTACTCTTTTTCATATACGAGTGCTTTGATGCGTATACGTGAAACGAAGAGGTCACTTCAAAAGCATAATTTACATAAATTGTATACGAGTCTACTTAATGCGATAATTGTATAAATATTTAAAACGTGCATTTCGAGCTAGATTGACTGATAGCGATGAGTCGTTCTCGTTACGGTATGTACAAGCTGAGGTACTAATTTTTGCTGTACGTGTAGGTTCATTATCGTGCTTTCGCATCGTATTCGGTATACGCTACCTAGTACCTACTATGAGCTAAAGCTGGTACAAAAATAGGGCGAAATTCTGCCCGGTAAAAGTGGTTTTTAGTGTAAGAACGTGTCGTAGAGAGAGAGAACCAGAGAGGGCGTTTTAATTGGCACGGTTTTATTAGAGTTTTGTTTCATGTTACTCGGTGGAAAGGCGTTAACGAGAGAGAGTGGAGAAGCTCTCGAAGAAGTATAAAGAGCATGCCAGGCCGCCGTATACCTCAACAACGTAACGCAACGTAGCGTCGCGTCATTCTTTACTTGTTGTTATGTTGGCGCGCCTCGTCGCACACCGCTTTGTTAATGTTTTAAACCAATATTTTTTTGTTTTGATAAAAAGGCCCGCGTCGAGTGTTGTTTGAGAGGTGTTCTATTATGTACTCGACGAAGCCCCCGAGTATCCGAAATGTTTTTCTAATTGCCGAATCGATTTTGCTCCCTGCTCCCTTATTCAAGGTGAAATGAAAAATTTTCCTCGAAACCATCGCGACCGAGTAGATTTCCTGCGATTTTGTCATGATATTGTTTATCGAGGTTTTCTCCGATTCGAACTGTTTTTCTCGAGACGAATTTCGCGATCAGAAAGTAATTATTTTAGTCTCATTTACCCATAAACGCACTTGGAGCTGTGCATCGCATCGGCACAAGCGAATTTTCTAGCCCTTTTCGTGTCGTGTGTAAAATTTCATACGTTCGGTATACGTTGTCGTCGAATGAAGGGCTAACACGAAGCGCGACCAGAAGGTTATGTATTTTTAATGAAACGTATAACAACGTGCACGACTATATGAGCAGGGGGGACGATGACGACGATGACGACGACGTTATACTCGTAAATTTACGCTCAGGAAGTTTACGGGCGCCGACTTCCTGCCGCATATGACTGACACATTTACCACCGCTAGGCGCGGCGCAGCACACACAGGCCGAAGTAGCGAACGGAATGAATCGCGTGCCACAATGAATCAGCCTACGTGCGTGAACTCTGCATACGATGAGTGTACACACGTACGTATACGGATAGATGAACCCCTTTTATACAGCCATAAGTATCGTCCAGGTATAAATCTTGTCTGTATTACCCGATGTGACACGTTTTGCCCATTGTTAAGATCAATTTTTTCCAACGACCGAGTGGGCATTCCGCGTGGCAAATAACGAGTTGAGCAAGGTCCAGTTTGGTCCACTTTCGAATCGATGTTAATTTACGAGCATTACGGTCGTAAAACACCTTGGCTGTAAATGAATTTTTTCAAGAAATCCATCGAGGAAAAAGCTAATCAGATGGAAAAAGTACGATAAAAATTTTCGTTAAAATTTAATTACAGGTTTAATAACGCTAGCAGAACGAAACCACGTGCGATAAAAGCGACGTTGCCGAACAGGGTAGGAAGTCGAGAGAGCTGGTAAGGCGCGGTCGTGTTAATGTTGCTAAGCCGATAAAAATCTCGACCACGACGAAAAATTTGTCCGTTCTAAACGACACATCGGACGCGTAAAGTTTTTAACTTATAGCCTTTTTCGAGCTCGACAACTTGTAGATAGTATAAGAGGTGACGTTTATGTGTCTCGTGTACACAACGCGGCCGTTGTTTCGGCGTAAAATGGAGGTCAGTGCGGGCTTTCTCGTGTATCGGTTCGTTTTATTCGATAGATGGATCGACAAATGCACCACCTATTGCTCGTGGTATAAGCTGTGTGAAGCTCGTGGTGTTGTGGTGCAGCTGTTGTTGGTCGTAGGTGTGCTTGAATCGGGTGGACGAGGATAATGGGCAACTGAAAGGCTAGTATTTGGAATCTGACAAGTAGTATTGGATGATGTAGGTAATTTCCCCGAAGAAAAGGATAAAGAAACGCGATCTTGCGTGCGATACTCTTGTTTCAACGTCATGCTGAGGAAATCGTGTGTAGTCGAGATTTCGAGTGGTTGGAAAGAAAAACATTTGCTCTATTGGTGAAGAATGACGAGGAAGGGTTGAAGATATGTGGAGCCAAAATGCATAGTCAGGTCTTGGATCGTACGTATATCTGCTTGTTATTTTTGTCTAAAGCAATTTTATGATTGATTCTTGCTCTTATGGGCATTGAAACAAATGAAATTTAACCAGTAAGTATGCCTGTTTTCCTTGTCCTTCTTTTCCAAAGGTTCACTACCGAACATTTTTGTAGAGGGAACTAGCGAAAACGGTCGCAATAATGCCCCTCATTGGAAAGGAAATTTCATTCTGAAGACTTTACATCGCTGAAAATGTAGAAAACGTGACTTTGATGTTGCCCTGAAACATAATTTCTAAATTTCAAGGGCAGGAATTGCTCTAAAATGAATTTTCATAAGAAGTGAAATTGTTCAATGAATGTTGAGAAACAAATTTTGTTTGAAAATTTTTCTTGTAGAACCCATAGTTGAGGTGATATAAGCATTGAAAAAGTTGATGGAAGGATTCTAGAAAACAATCAAGACCAATCATAAAACTTCCTTCAAGAGCAGTCGAGAGCAGAAGCTTTTTTCCCCATAATAGATAAGTGCAAAAAATAGGAAATTGCTCCCTTTTTCCCATGGATTTTGGCTCAAATGAGCCTGATGAGTGCCTCCTGGCGCATACCCCGCCATAGCAGCAGGTTGAGTCAGTGGGTAAAAAATGTTGGAAAAATAGCTGAAATACTAATATAATTGATTTGTTTTCTGCTCAGCATGATTACTTACCAATAATTAGAAAATATAGTATAAAAAACGTTAAAAACGAACGATAAAAGAGCTAAATTTTCGTAACCTTCAGTAGCACTGTATACGTTCAAGTACAACAGCAACAGCGTTAGTATTTTACGACGGGTGTGTTTCTCCCTCTCGTTCTACTTCACTTGTAGAGCGCACTCTTCACATAGCACACTATAGTGGCGATTGGGGAAGCAGAGGGAAACAAATGCCTACTTTAGTAAAAAAAAAAGATGGGTCTTTGGAGATATTCATCCGCCGAAGAACGGATGCCCGTTCAGCCATGTAGAAAGGGAAGGAGGAAGCGAAAAAGCTCGTTAATGAAAACGGAGATATTTTTTTCTGGATATTACGACGTAGTATGGCGCCGTGTTCCTGTGCGAATTACCCTCAGCACAGTCAAGTTTTCAACATTTTTACGAGCCTATTTAGCCTATACTGGTATAATTTTTCACGTACTTTGTATCCGCGCGTATATAGCTGCCACCGAGGCACTCCAGTTCCATGGTTTTCATTTTATCAGGTTGAGTAAGAGTTGGGGGAAGAATTCCCGTCTAGTTGAGTTGCGAAAAATTTTCACATCGGTCCTGGGAGGATTTAACGATGCGATAGTGTAACGGATTTTTAAAAGTTGCAGAATTTTTTCGTGCCTACGTAACTGTTGCTCGATACGATGCTGAGGATGGTGTTTCTGTTGGGCGGTCGTATGGCTGTTTTGGAAAAATGAGTACCTACCTGTTCATCGTGCTAATTGTAGAGTTTGCGATTGGAAATGTGTGCAGGTTTAAAAGTATGATTTTTTGAAAAATTTTTTAAATCAAGTTTTTTGAATTTTTTTTGAAAATTCTCCACAAACTTTTACCTATTGAAATTATTTTTTCAAAAAAACTGTAAGATCGAGTTTTTGAAAAAATTTTCGAAATTAATTTTTCAAAAAATTCAAAAAATTATTTCTTCAAAAAATCTCGAATTCATTTTTTCAAAAATTTCAAATGGAATGATTTCTTCAATTTTTTTTTTTAAATTCTTACATATTTACAATTTTTGGAAAATCAATCATCTATTCGCTTCGTTCCTTTTAAAGTTTTGTCTCATTCAAATTTTCACTAACAAAAATGTGCCCTTCATTGACATTGATTATTTGAAAAATAAAGGAGGGTGTAATTCGCCTAATTCATGGTGGAAAATCTTTCAGACGAGTACGACGATACAATATCCTGATAAGTATTGCTGAAAAAATAATTTTAAAAACTACCAGCTCATTATTTGCCAAAAAATCAATCACTGACACAGTTTTTTTTTCTATATCATTCTTCGTTCTTCATATCGCTAAACCATCGACCCAACTTTCCCACTCGTTAACAAACACAGCAACCCTGGCAAAGCCCAGAGGGGTTGCACGCGCAACCCTCGTACTGATACATATATTACACATTCATAAATACACAGCGTAGTTTGTACCTACCTATACGTACGTACATACGTACAATGTAAACACCAATTTTAAAATCACCTTTGGCGTCGCGCCGCGTGTTCCGTTTCGATAAATACTACAACGAAAGCGTTCATACAAGGAAGGGAGGTAAAAAAAAAAAGAGGTAGAAAAAATTAAACAGTCACGAATTGACGTTTAGTTATATTATAGCTATCGAATTTGGTTTATTAACAATCGCGTAGACCGGTGCTAAAATGGCAGCTCGAGCTGTATTTTTCGGCTAATGCACCTGCCGCTCCGCTATATGCCGATTTCGTGTTGTTTTTTAATTTGTCACACATTCTGCCTGCGCGAATCCGAATCGACGATTCAGTCGACGGTTTTTTCCACAAACGCCACGCTCGCTTTATTGCTCCACCCGTTGGAAAATTCGCGTTATTATTCGATCAACTGAAAAAATATTTACACAAAAGGAGAAAAAGTTTCGGCCCTGTTCTCTTCTCACGAGTCGAAAAGTTTTTATCTTTATGTGCGTGTACTAGCCCCCATCTCCCCCTCCAACCGTATTAAAGTGCAAACTTTATTCGCAATACACGTACGTGTACGAGAAAAATCCTACAACTTGGCCGATTTGTTTAAGCTGCACCCGAATGTGTGTGCGGTGAGGTACGTTCCTAAGGTCGTTGTGTTCGCGCTTTGGCTCGACTGCCGAAATTATCTTTGTTTTTTTTTTAAAAATTCCCAGGTCGTATTTGACTTTGACACAAGGTTCGTCTTCGAAACGTGGAAATTCGTTGCAGAAAGCGAGAGAAAGTTACCAGCTTAAAAGTTTGCCGCTTACACAAGTTGCTAAGGTGTTTGCGTTTCTATCATTTTTGTGACGTGGCGTCTTCGAAGCGAGTTGCTGCTGCTTGAAATATTAGTTTTATTTCTCTAAACGCGTTCGTCTACGTCTACCGCCGTTAGTTCTAGTAGGTGGATGATTAGAGGTCGCCCTGAATGATTCGAAGAACGTGTCAGACGATTCTCGATCGACTCGTTGAGTTTCTATTTTGAATGTAGAGAGCGAAAAAAAAAACTTTTCAAGATTTACCAAAAGAGAAGTACCTGCCTACTTTTTTGTAAACAAAGATAAAAAAAACTAGAATAATATTACAGAGAAATACAGCAGATTTAACTCGATACAAAAATGAGAAAAAAAATCTCGCCTGGCGCAGAACCCGCCGCCTGAAAAAATAAGCGGAAAAACTCCCAACGCGAAGTTTTTCCTCTTGAAATTCATTCAGAGTACGAAGGAAGCTACGACGATGGTCAAAGTTTTTCGAAAAATACCTACCGCTTTTTTCCTCGTTTAATTTCAACATCGTCGTCGAAGAAATTTCGCTCGTCGAACGCCGTCTCTAGCGCTGCAGATGCGCGAATACTTGTTGGGCGAAACTTTCGAGATTATAATTTCAAATAATACCGAGAAAAGTTTAAGCCAAAAGCAAATTTACTCGCTGGGTGAGAAATTTTTTCTCGTCATATTTTTTTCTCGTGTCGATTTCTTATGACGTTCTGGCGAGAGGGTGGTGGGGACAGGGGAACGAAATGGTATTGTAATTAATGAGCGTTTGTCGAAGACTGAGTTCATTATGGCCCGAGAGAGAGGCAGTAATTTTGTCATATCGGTGCTGTCTTGGTTGGTTTTTTCGTGCTTTGGAAAAAAGTTACGATGCCATGGGTTGCCTGCGGTGGATTATCGAACAATGAATGGAATATACGGTGGGATAAACTTGTGACAGTTGGAAGAGGAGATTTTGAATGTAAAACGTGTGGGAAAAGTGAGCTGTTAACTTACTTTCCGCCATCAAACATCCTTATCTATTTTTTCGAATTTTTAAAAAAATTCTCGAATGAAAAATGGATGAAAAAATTACACGTACGGTTTCTCGTCGTTCCTTCGTTTAATTTTTTTTTGCATTTCTTTTCTTACAGATACGATCGAAAGAGGAAATTTAAAAAATGACATAGTGATGAAGTCCGACTCGTTGTTGTATTTGGTAACGGCGTGTTTGGTAACGACCGGAGCGAGGGAAAGCGCGGCCGCCATAAGTAACCAAATCGTGCAGCAATGCCCGCCCAGCTCCGAAATAGAGCCTTGTTTGTGCACGGTGAAGAAAAACGGCCTAGATATATTATGCGAATTCACCGAACTGCAACATATTTCCAGAGCCATGACTACGCTAAAAGGCAAACCGTCTTTAATAATTTTTTATCTCAAACTCAGACATAATAATTTGCCCAAATTGCAAGGCTTCGTGTTTCTCGGAATGGATATCAGACATCTAACCATCCATAATAGTAGTTTAGCGGTCGTCGAAGAAACCTCTCTCAGCTCTATTGGTAAGTTTATTTCGCTTGCTTTGGTTGAAGGGCGTAAATTTATGGGAGCGATTTTCTTCGCAGGTCCGATTTCATCCCTTCTCTCTGTTCTTTCTGCTTCGCTGTAATTTTTTTTCTCGCATTGTTTTTCGAACTGTATTATGTATTTTTGGAAAGTTTTTTGAGGGAGTGAAAATGCTTTCAATATTCTTACGTGTATTTGTACTTATTTGGCAGGTAAAAAATTAACGCAACTGGACCTATCTCAAAATTCGTTAACGGTTGTGCCGAGTCAAGCGTTGAAAAATCTAGATCACCTATTAATCCTGAACCTAAATCATAATAAGATAAACGCCGTGCATTCGAAGGCCTTCGACGGTATGGGCACGCTGGAAATATTAACCCTGTACGAGAATAAACTAACCAACATCGAAACGGGAGCGTTCTCGGGAATTGGAAAGTGAGTACCTGCGGTTTAGATTTTTTATTTTCGTGTATAGCATTTATTGCACTCTATATTATTTCGTGGATTAAACATAGGAAACATTTTTGTCGCAGAAAGGCTAGTATATTTCCCTGTGAAGTTTCTACAATTTTTAAAGAATTTTCCATGCTGATGAAGTTTTAATTCCAATATGTTTGAAAATTTTCAATTGAAAGTTTTTTCCAATTTTTTCAATTTTTGTATGATTTCTTTTAAAATTTGGGAAAAATTTCAAATTTCTTTTGGAATGTCAAATTGTCTGACTGAAAAAAAAAAAAACATTTTTTATGTGAAATCCAATTTCTGAAACTTTTTCAATTTCAAAGGATTTTGCATTTTTTGAGGAATTTTTCATCTTGAAAAATTTGAAATTTTTGGTAAATTTTCCTATGTGAGAAAAATTTCAATTTCCAAAATTTTGTAAAAATTACCAATTTTTATCTGAAATCCAATTTTTAAATTTTTCTTTAATTTTAATGAATTGTGGTTTTTAAATGGAAATTTTTTACAATGTAAAATTTGCAGTTTTTGGAAAATTTTCTCAATATTAAAAAAAAATTCAATTTTCGAAAGTTGTCTAAT
Source organism: Paracoccus marginatus (assembly GCA_900065295.1). Lineage (NCBI taxonomy): Eukaryota > Metazoa > Arthropoda > Insecta > Hemiptera > Pseudococcidae > Paracoccus > Paracoccus marginatus. The sequence continues at coordinate 21,982 of FIZT01052099.1, forward strand.
TTTCCGAAAAAAAAATTTTGTAAAATATAATAATTTTTATATGAAGTCCAATTTTTGGAACTTTTTCAATTTCAAGGAATTGAGCATTTTTAAAATTTTTTTACAATTTTTTGGGAATTTTTCATCATGAAAAATTTGCAATTTTCCCTATTTAAAAAAACTCAATTTTCAAAAGTTGTCTAATCTTCAATTTTCATTTCAACCTAAAAAATTTTAGCAGGGTGTGTACATAACAAAACTGTATTTTCAATAAATTTTCAATTTTGAAAGTTTTCCGATGTTTAGAGAATTCTAGATTTTAAAGAAATGGTATTTTTTTTGAAATTTTTAGGCTTGAAAAATTTCCTTTTTTTCTCTCAATTTTTCAATTCTTAGCAAGAATTTCTGTGTCAATAATTGATAAGTTTTTGAGGTAAATTTCATTTTTTTTTTTTCAAATTTTACATCGTATGCATACTAGGGTGGAGTGAAATGAAAAACATGCCTTGGATTTCGACCGAATTCGGTGGGATAGTTTACTTTGAGTGGGAGACATTCCAAGAAAATTTTGAGCTCCCTAGGTGCAAAGGGAAGGGAGCAGGAGGTGCCCAAAGTGCACCTCCTTTTGAAAAAAACGCTGTTTTTTGTGTTTTTTAGCCAGTCAAAATGGTGTGAAAAACCCTTATTTGCATTTAAAAGGTGCAATTTGAGTTTCTGCATCTTCCTGGACC
>FIZT01052108.1:0-10057 GCA_900065295.1 Paracoccus marginatus
AAGTTTGAAAAAATTCGATTGAAAACTACGAAAAACAAAAATTTCAAAGAAAATCAATGTTTTACCCTCATAAAAGGGGTTAGGAGAGAGGTAGGGAGCTAAAAATTTTGTCACGGGGTTTTCAGACCATAAGGACCAATTTTCACCAAAAAATTTCAAAATTCGTTCTCAGGGCCGATTCACCATACTTAATGGGCTATACTTACCCTTTATTTCTTTTATTTTGGGCTTTCTACGCCTCATTTTCTTTTTCATTTTCTTTTCATTTTTGTTTCTTCCATTATTTTTTGGCTTCAATTATTTTTTAATTTCAATCAAGTGTTAAGTTTTGAGTTTTTTTTTTTGAATTAGCACTTCTTTTCAGTTGTTCAATTACAATTTTTTTTTTTTTTTTCATGTTCAATGTTTTAGAAGTTTTTTATTTTCTGTTTTCATTTTATTTTTTTTTTTCATTACTTTTTTAATTTTAATTTTAATTTTTTTTTAATCAGCTCTTCCTTTGAGTTTTCATATGGAGGAGTGCGAAGCACTATTCCTATGATGAATTTCGATTTTTCACTATCAGAGAGAAAAATGATCAACCTTTGAAAAAATTCATCCCATAACTTCATCTAAACAGGTACAAAAATCTAGGAATTTTTTAAACGAAAAATTCTGCTTCTGCACCTCGTTTACACTGAACTCTCCAATAACAAGCTCACATCATATATTACATTACACAGGAAAGCGAAAATAAATTCGCACCGGGCTTGGATGAGGCGCGATACCAAACACTCGTACATACGTTTTCATTAATTAATTATTTCAATTGCTAATTTCACTTTCTCAAGGAAATGTCGGTCGTTTAGCGCGCGTATTACAAAGGAATGGCAATAATTTAAAATACGACTATATCCGAGTACAATACGTATTACTGTTGGTACGCGAGAAGATTTTTTACCTTTAAAATATCTACCTATATTGTTTGTTCAGTATATTAGCGGCGTTCGAATGAACGTGTACGTATGTAAGGCGATACTATACAACATAGAGTATCGCGCTTATTCAAATTGTAACTATACGTATAGTACTGTTCCTTTGGCTTAGGCCGTTTCCGGATTTGTGTGATATTTCGCGACGGTAGATACATTAGATATACCACTAGGTACTATATTATAAGCTGCGGCGCGTGAATTAGAATAAATCGTGATAATGAATAATACATTATAATGAAATTACTCTCGATCGAGTTTTTTCTCATGATTTTGTATAATTTTCGCGACGCGATCGATTTAATAAACGGTCGCGGTTCGTCTCCACCACGACGACGCGATCCCATACAGCGCCGGAGTCTCGAGGACGTGATTCGGCCGGCTGAATCATGCACACAAAGAGCATTTATTAGTAGGTGATCTGATCTGATCTGGCGTATACGCATCGGACACAAGCAAGATAAATCCGGAGAGCGGAATTAGGTTAACGCCGACGATGTCGAGTGTGATTTCGCGTTTGCACGAGGCGGTAAAACACTCGTACATGTGGTATCGGTCGATGATCTATGTATATTAAGGTGTTTACCGATCGTTCTGTAATGACGTAGGTTGGTAGGCACTAGGTAGATAGGTTTTGTAGGTTTTGCACGGTAATAGGGCGAGAGTGCGATTTTTTTTAGCGCACCGGGTGGTACAGGTGGTAATGAAAATTCACGATTGTACGCCAAAAATGGTAGGTAGAGGTACGTAGCTGCCTAAAATACACAGTTTTCGTGTCAAGCGATGTCTACACTTCTTGTTGGCCGGATTTCCTTACGGTGACTCTAGAATTTGATGGAATTTTGATTTTTTTTTTTTTTTTTTTTGAAAATTCAATTCAACAGGAATTTTCACATAATTTCAAAATCCTGTTTTTGCACGAATTTTTGGATTTTTTGAATTCTAGTTTTGCACGATTTTTTTCATCACAATTTGCAGAATTTATTGATTTTTTTTCAAACTCTAGGTTTGCGAAAATTTTTTCTTTTTTTTCTTTCAAAATTATAGTTTTGCAGGAATTTTTGAATTTTTTAAATTCTGACCTGGTAGGATTTTTTTTTCTTCGAATTATAAGTTGCAGAATTTTTGATTTTTTTCCCCTATGTTTTAGGTTTGCGAATATTTTCTAATTTTTTTCCAATTCTAGTTCTGCGGGAATTTTTCAATCTTTTTGAAATCTCAATCAGCAGGAATTTCAGGATTTTCCAAGATCCTATAGTTTTGCAGGATCTTCTGTTTTAAAATTAAAATTTGCAGAATTTTAGGATTTTTTAATGATTCTGCTTTTTTTCCCTTCAATATTCTAGTTCCAAGATTTCTTGGATTTTTTCAAAATTCCAATTTGCAGTAATTTTTTTTTCTTTTGAAATTCCAATTCTGCAGGATTTTTATAATTCGCAAAATTTTTGGAATTTTTTGAAATTCCAGTTTTGCACGATTTTTTTTTATCCCAAATACTTGCAGAATTTATGATTTTTTCCTTCAAGTTCTAGGTTTGCGAAAATTTCTTCCTTTTTTCCTCCAAAATTCTAGTTTTGTAGAAATTTTTTAAAATTCTGACGGGAGGATTTTTTTTTCAAATTCAAAGTTGCAGAAGTTTTGATTTTTTTTAAATTTTAGATTTGCGAACACTTTCTAATTTATTCTACAATTCTAGATCTGCAGGAATTTTCCAATTTTTTGAAATCCTAAATTAGCAAGAATTATTGGATTTTTTAAGATCATAGTTTTGTTCAAATTATAATTTGCAGAATTTTTGTTTTTTTTTTCAGAATGTAGATTTGCGAAAAATTTATAGTTGCAATATTTCTTAAATTTTTTCAAAACCCTAATTTGCAGAAATTTTAAAGTTCTAATTTTCTAGGATTTTTTGTTAAAACTATAATTTGCAGAATTTTTGGAATTTTTTGGAATTTTGGGGTTGCAAAAATTTCTTAATATTTTCAAAATTCTAGTTTTGCAAAAAAATTTCTCAAATATTATTCGTAGAATTTTCGGATTTTTTTATATTTTAAAATTTTCAATTCATTTGTCATAGTTCTGCAGGAATTTTTCAATTTTTTTTTAAACCTCAATTCGCAGGGATTTTTCATTTTTCAGTTTTGCAGGATTTTTTTTCAAATTATAATTTGGAGAATTTTTGTATTTTTTTTAGGTTTGCGAAAACTTCTTATTTTTTTTCAACCTTCTAGTTTCGCAGATTTTTTTGATTTTTTAAAAATTCTAATTTTCAGGAATTTTTAAAAATAGAATCAAAATTCTAATTTTGTAGGATTTTTTGTTAAAACTACAATTTGCAGAATTTTTGGAATTTTTTGGAATTTTGGGGTGGCAAAAATTTCTTATTATTTTCAAAATTCTAGTTTTGCAAAAAAATTTCTCAAATGTTATTCGTAGAATTTTCGGATTTTTTTATATTTTAAAGTTTTCAATTCATTTGTCAAAATTTTAGTTCTGCAGGAATTTTTCAATTTTTTTTTTTAAAATCTCAATTCGCAGGGATTTTTCATTTTTCAGTTTTGCAGGATTTTTTTTTCAAATTATAATTTGGAGAATTTTTGTATTTTTTTTAGGTTTGCGAAAATTTCCCAACCTTCTAGTTTTGCAGATTTTTTTGATTTTTTTTTAAATTTTAATTTTCAGAAATTTTTACAAAAATAGAATCAAAATTCTACTTTTGTGGGATTTTTTTTCAATTATGAAGTTCAAGCAAAAATATTACAATTTTCTCCAAGTCGACTAAATTACAGATAATTTAGTAGGAATTTTCCAAATTTTTCGAAACTCTTCCAGTGTTTCACAATTTTTCTCAAAATTTATACTTTTTGGAAAATTTTCAATTTGCGAATCAGATCCTGCAGGAATTTTTTGGTTTTCCGAATAAATTATTTCCATGTTTTATCTCTCGAATCAATGGGCTTTCTGCAGACAATTCGGCTCTAGCGAAACAACCCGCTAACCGCGCATTTTTTTTATAAGCTTCTGCGGTAATAAATGATAATCTATTTAGCAGGTATTCCATTATCGTTATACGGGCCATGGTGTAATAACGAACCGTTATAAATAGCGCCGCGCTCTCACCCTCGCTTACCGAAGTAAAATATTACACTATGCAGTTTTTTTTTCACTCTAAATTCATTCCAATTCCGACGAATAATGCAACGTGGTAAGTAATATGCACCTCGCGCGAGCGTTAATCCATAACGCTGCGCGTATAATATATTTCCGAAAATAAACACAAAGCGCGAGGTGTCGTGTCGTGCAATGCCCCGAGGTACCTAAATCGGTACCGTACACGTAGCTATACGTATAACTATCCATGTGCGTCGATGAAACGCACGGTGCGTCTGTGAATTTATAATGAAATATACGTAAGTCATACGTAGTACGAGTATATATGCGATAGTAGGTACATGTAACAAGTAACATGCCTACGTACGTCCGTCCGTATATTATAGAAAAATATGACATCGTTGATAAATTTCTACCGCGATTACAACATCATAACGTTGAACGCAATAAGAAAGACAGTCTCTCTCTCGGTAGCTTACCGGTCGGCAGCAGCGGCACACCGTAGGATGTTTTGATATCGAGCATAATTCTAACAGTCGCGCCACAGCAGCGTCGTGATTTAGGTGATTTATGCGTTCGATGATTAACGACCGCGTCGCGGAGGTTTGTTTATGGGAAAAATGAACTTGTACTATGGTGTGGACCAATGTACGCTTCTGATGCGTACGCAAAAAAATTGTACATCAACTCACTTATGATGAGGGTCATATGTACCGCTACGACTGGCTTAGGTTAGGTAGGTTTGCAGGTTGTACGCGATACATGATGCTTGCAACGGCCAATGACGACGTAGATGTAAAGGTACAACAGGCACACAGTAGGTATATCGGCCGCGAAGATACCAATGCGGTTACCTTGTTGGGTATACGACATACGTAGGTATACAAAGGCGTATCGCGTATCGTGGTTTCAAATTGTCATCGCGTTTTATATATGAACTGATTACGTTTTAATGGGACTAACTAATACGTTAATGATTGTGGCGTGGTGTCGCCAGTTGCCTGTTGCTGCTCTAGATTATGAAAGGTGCTGCGAGATAACTTCAAGGTGAGGTATACAAGGGATGCTAGCTTTGTCCATCAACTGGCTGGAGATTTTTATCAACTATTTTTTTAGCAGATGGATTATACTCAACTGGGAATTTGGGAAATTTCCATCAATCTTTCAAACGCGAATTGTACATTTGAATGAAAATGGCGAATTCACCAATTTTAAGCGAAGCGATTCTTTATTCTGATTTTTTGAATTTAGAAGGTCTCAATTTGTCGGCGAAAATCTCAAAAATTTTCGTAAAAATTTCCCAGAGAAAACCTCGAAAATATTCGAAAAAAATTTACTGGCAAAAACATCGAAAATATTCAAAAAAAAATTCACAGCAAAAAACATCGAAAATATTTTTAAAAACTTCTCGGCTTAAATCGGCTGTCGTCAGTTTCATAGTTGCGACGACCTTTCAAAAACAATTTTCGGCTAAAATTTTGAAAAAAATTTCTCAACGAAAATCTCGAAAATATTCAAAAAAATTTCTCGGCGAAAATCTCAGAAATTTCAAAAAAAATTTCTCCTCAAAAATTTTCAAAAACAATTTCTCAGCGAAAATCTCGAAAAAGTTCGAAAAAAATTTCTCGACGAAAATCCCAAAAATTTCCGAAAAAAATTCTCAGTGAAAATATCGAAAATATTTGAAAAAAAATTTCAGCGAAAATTTCGAAAATATTGGAAAAAAATTTCCTGGCAAAAAACATCAAATATTTTGAAAAATTTCTCGGCTGAAATCTCAAAAATTTTCGAAAATAATTTCTCAGCAAAAATCTCGAAAATATTCAAAAAAAATTTCTTGAAAAAAATCTCAGAAATTTTCTCAGTGAAAATCTCAAAAATTTCCCAAAAAAATTTCTCAGTGAAAATATCGAAAATATTTGAGAAAAAATTTTCAGCGAACATCTCGAAAATATTGGAAAAAAGTTTCCTAGCAAAAAAGATAAAATATTTTGAAGAATTTCTCGCCTGAAATTTCAAAAATTTTCGAAAAAAATTTCTCAGCGAAAATCTCGAAAAAATTCGAAAAAAATTTCTTGGAAAAAATCTCAGAAGTTTTCTCAGTGAAAATCTCGAAAGTATTCAAAAAAATTTCTCAGCGAAAATTTCAAAAATTTCCAAAAAAAATTTCTCAGTGAAAATATCGAAAATATTTGAGAAAAAATTTTCAGCGAAAATCTCGAAAAAATTCGAAAAAAATTTCTTGAAAAAAATCTCGGAAATTTTCTCAGTGAAAATCTCGAAAATATTCAAAAGAATTTCTCAACGAAAATCCAAAAATTTTCAAAAAAAATTTCTCCGCAAACATATCGAAAATATTTTCGTCAACTGGAAATTCCAAAATTTGCTGTCAGAACTGCTCGAAACCACTTCCAATCCATTTGGCGGAAAAATTCACCAAAAATCAGGTAGTCAGTTTATCATATGAAATTTTTGGTTCGGGGTACTATACTACTTCCTCTCTCAATCTCTCTTGGTTTGTTTGCAAAATTTTTGTGCCAGTTCGGGTACTCCCTTCATGAGAAGTTTTTCTGTAGGATCATTTGGTGAGGAAGTGGAGAGTCCTGAAGGGGAGTGGTTTTTAGAAAAAACGCACCAACACAAAAATTTATCATTTCGAAAGTTACGAGTCAAAAAAGTTCAAACTTGGTATTCGGGCTCACTTTGGAGTCCAAACTAAGTCACTCGAGTTGTGAGCTTGTAACTTGAAAATTACGTTGACGCCTTTTTTAAATGGGGCCCAAAAAGGGGGATCGAAAAGTCAAAAATTTTCGAAACAGGCATCAATACCTGGTTAGGTAACTTCCCTGTCAGTAATGATATCCAAACACGACCCTCATAAGTCATCCCCCCCTTCAGGTCCAATAAGGCGTATTTTACTGAGGTTATTCAGGGGATCACTTTCGACAATTTTTCGCAGTAAAAAGCTTTCTTCAGCAAAAATGTTTTTTTTTTCCCTATTTGCCTCCAAAAAAAGTAGCTGGTGCGAGAATTACTCTAAACTTCGAACCAGGCAACCAGATAAGCCTTTTCTGTTTCAATTCCACTCGAGCATATCTACACTCTTACTTATACGAAGACAACTTCCCAAAGTGCTACCTACCAATAATTGGACCCAGAATGAGTATACGCCATCGACTTCGCGAAAGGGAAAACAATCCTCCATAATGACTTCATTACAGGTTAATTTGGCTCGTCTACGAAACACGAAACGCATTCTTATGTACTTTGAACATCACTTACATAAATGAGTCGACCAACGTTATAATTACTTATTTAAAGTAACGTACGAGTACCTACACGTCTAATGTCTATTTACCAAAGTCGTACACATGAATGACTCCGAACCTGCTTACATTTTTAGAACCTATAAGCCCGGAGACATTTGCTCATACATATATATTGTAGAAGGTCAGGCACACGGGCACTTGTAATATTTTCATTTTTTTTTCTCCATCATCTCTTTCTCCATTCTGACATATCCGTTCCGCCTCGCTCATATAGCTGTCACATGCGTTCGTTATCTTCACTCCAACAGTCGAAAAAAAAAAAAATAAAAATAAAACACTAGAAGGAAACTCGATCGAAAATTCGAAAGCTTCAAAGTTCATTTCGTTTCTCCTCATTATTACGTCATGTTAATAATAATGACCGCGCGTCGTCGTCGGTCGCTGCATTGCGTGTAGATATTAGCGCGCGTATAGACCGCGCGTAGATATTTTCATTCAAGTCTTAACGAGCGTCTTTAAGCCGGTTGAATAATGTTTATAATATTTTACCTTTAAATACCTACACAAGCGCCCAGCTCTACATTTATACCTATCAGCGGTATGGCTTTTTTAGTCCCTGTTTTCACACATAACGTTTAAACATAATTTGTGTATATTAATAGTGCAATACACCTATACACACGTATAAAAATAAAGAAAAAGAACAAACCGAGAAGTGGAAAAGAAGAAGAAGAAGAAAAAAACTATATTAATGTTTCAAATTCTCAAGAATATCGTGAAAAATGTTCACACATATAAGTTAATGCAAATGAGAAAGAGTCACGATTTTTGAAAATCATGTACCTAACGTGTACCATGCAGTTTCATTTTCATTGTGCACTACTATCATATAGAAGCATGTTAGTATTTACTCCTCAAGAGACATATCTCTCCGTATTAGGTAAATCACGTTTTTTTTTCTACCATTCTATACGTACCTATCTCTCATGTTGAAACGTATATTTGGACTGAGCCATCGAGATCACTCCTCGTATTCTAATTCTACGTGCCTACCGTTTATTCCACCGCAGGACGGGGCAAGTACGTAAATTTCTATTTGCTTAATAATGAAATCAGTAAAATTGACGCACGGTTAGAGCGCCTCATCTCGTCCATTCCATGTACATAGATACCCGCTACCAAATAAATTCTCGACTGTCTTGCGCAAATTCCATCGCCGGATGTCGTCTCGATCCGCATGGCATTGTCGACATTGGTAAAGGATGGAAAGAATGCAGTCATTGTCCAAGTCTACAGAGCCTACCGCAACTCACACGCTCTTATACGGGTTTAACTCGTGCGCCTTGCCTTGGTAGGCTATCTTACAGGTGACATTGCCAACAAATTATTTTCATTTATTCTTTTTCATCTTCGTGAATGAATAGATATCTGCTTAATATCGAGAAAATATTTCAGGCAAGAGAATAAAATACGTAGAAGGACAATCGTCATCAAAATACGTATTTTTCTTTTTCAAGGTTTGCCAAAATTTTCTAAACGGTGTTAGTCTGGTAAGTATGTTGAATCTGCCTTGAGGGTGAGTTGAGACTTTGAACTTTTCAAACGAAAGTTGGTTCTCATGGAGTCATGGTTTGAAACGCACCGATTTAGCCCAATATCCACCTTCTAGTTCTTCGATAATAGAAAAAATAAAAACAATTTTTTTTTTACCAAAAATTACAATTTTTTTGACTCCTTTTACCAACAGGTCAATTTCGGTCAAAAAATTTCATTTTTAATCAAGTACATTAAATACGTCTTTTTAAATCACTCACCTTACAATAAAGAAGTTGCAAAAACAAAATATTTTGAAAAAAATCATTTTTTCAAAGAATTTCTGAAATTTTTTCAACAAGTTTTTGAAAGCATTTAAAATTCATTTGTTTGAAAAATAAAATGACGTTATCGATAAAATTTTAAAATTCGATTTTTTGCGAATTTCTTGAAATCAATTTAAAACGTCTAAAATTCATTTTTCAAAAAACGTATGTAGCTAATCTTTTAGTCAAAGCTTTCCATTTTTTTAAATTGTCAAAATTGGTCTTGTAAAAATTTTAGAAATTAATTCCCAAAAAATCTCTAAAAATTTTTCAAAAAAATTTATTTTTGAAAAATGTACCTACCTATTTTTTCTCCTTTGTAAATTTTTCATTTTTCATTTTTTTTTGAAATTCATTTCCAAAATTAATTATTCTAAAAATATTTAAAGGGTATAGCCCATTAAAGTATGAAGAATAGGGTGGCTCTTAGTCTTGATGGAAAAAAAAATTTTGAATTTTTTTCGGACCCCCGTGGATTGGCGCCACTGCATGAGAAAACCCCCCATAAAAATTTTCAGCTCGATCGATTCATATTTACCCCCCGCGCGGGGGCAGTTTCTGAAACACGCGCAGCTAAGGAACTTCCCACGAGCGCTCGTGAGAAACGCGACATGCCTCGACGTGGTCAAAACAAAACATGACCAGTAGCCTCCTTACTCCTGTTCAAATACTCAAATGGGACCAATATACGGTATGCTTGAAGGTCACCTTACTGAACATCCAAAACCAAAATTTCAGCCGCTCAAGTTGATTAGGGGCTGAATTAGGAATTTTGAAAAATTGTTAAAAATCAGCAGTTTTCATGTTTTCAACGATTTTTCAGTCCTACAATTCTGGGGAAAATGGA
>FIZT01052113.1:0-13956 GCA_900065295.1 Paracoccus marginatus
TGACAAATGGTTTTCACAACAGAAACTTGATTGCAGCGCTGCGAAGACCACCCCACGGTAGAGTTTGGCATTTCACAGGAATATTGGGCAATATGGCCACGAGTTCGGTGTCTTATTCTAGGTCCAGTGTCTACAGGTTAGGCTTATGAGAAATCACATTACTTCCTGGAAAACATTTGCGCCTAAAGTGACGCCATTTTCAGTCATTGAAAATACAAAATTAAATTTCGAGTTACATGCCTATAATTCACGAGAGGTGGGGTAGACTCTGACGGAATTTCATCGAAAAATAAAAAATGAAAATACAAAAAATGAATAAAAATTTGCATTAAAAATAAATTTATTACGTCTAGGTAAAAAAAATGGGTTTAAATATACGATCGTATCTTAAGAATTGTTCAACTCGCATAGTAATTAGAACAAGATAGTTTCAAGGTAATAAGGACTTGAGAGGGTAGGAAACCTTACTAATGCGCTTAAAGTCTCCACGAGATTCGTTTTAATTTCATAATCTTGTTTCTTTTCTAGTTTGTTATCATCTTTTTTTTAATTTCACTTTCGAAAATATACAAAACGTTTTGTTCTTTTATAGGTACCTAATACATCTTCATTAATTTACTCGCACGCGTTTGACTTCGAGTAATTTAATGAACACGAATGGTAATACGAGTCATTCTCATTATTCTAATCGCTTAAATACTAGAAGATATAACGTTCTCGATGGAAAACTCGTTACTAGACTTGGCGAATAGATTTTCCGTAATTATGTGGGTAATAGGACCGAGCAGGGCTGGCAATACTAATAACAACTGTCCAAATCGGCTGGCCGAGTAGATGGTCGAATAGTGGAACAAGGTCAATTGGTTTTTTTCCTGAGTCGCCATCACGTGTATTTTACTCTCGTTGTAGTAGCACAAATCTAATAAGTAACGAATTATCCTTCGGTCAATTACGCCATCAAATCTTCAAATAGTTCGATAAAAATAATTCGCGCCTAATTACGTTTATCTACCGTAGGTACTAACCTGGACGACACAAGGCTATGATTTGCAGCAGAGGAAGCTCAATGGAGTCCAGGCAAAGGTTGCGGCAGAATTCGATACATTTTAGGATGGTAGCATCTTCGTTGTGACTGCACGCAAATAAACCATCAGGTATTTTTTTGGTCCATTCGAATTAAAACGACGAGGTAGTCGAATTTGCCGTAATGACTTACTTGAGAAATTGAGTAACATCTAGAGGCCAGTACGCTACGTTCAATAAGAACAATTGAGACCAGACATTCTTCAGGATCATGTTCTGCTCCGAATGAGGTAAAAATTTGAATAATTCCGATGATCTGGCCATTTTTATCGAGCTTATCAAAATCTGCATCGATATTTCGTACTTCAAACTGGCTGCGATAAACAATAAACAAACGAACAAGATTTTTGTAATCAAACCGGTAGGTACCATGAAGCTTGAAGCAAATACGTCTTTTTCTCATCAGTGTTCACCAAAACGATAATTGAAAATTGACAAAATTATACCTGTATGGGATTCTCTGACGTTTGACGACTTTGAAACAACAGAAAAAGCACTTCTCTCGACGCTGTTTGATTCATTCTTCAAGTTCATCATTTCTAAATTACGTTTAGATTTTCTAGGACCTCTTTCTTGTTGAACAGCTGAATAAGCGAAGAGGATGCGATAAGAATAAGCAATGGTATTGAAGAGCGGCGCTTCATTGTAAATTACTCAGTAGATATTTACCTGAAACATCCATGTTCACTTTGAAGCATTTCTGAAGACGACAATAAGGACACCAGTTTCTTCTCGTTTTATCGACGACACAATTTCCATTACCAGCTGTTCGAAAATCGCAGACGTAAGAACAATATATCGATTGAAAATTATCATCTCTACAAGTACAGGATCACAATGCCATCAACTTACTGATACAGGAATAGGTCATCTTCCTTCGAATACTCCTTTTGAAAAAACACGAACATCCGTCGCAGCAGAATACGCCGTAGTGTTTGCCGAATGATTTATCACCGCAAACTCGACAGTAAACCGTAACTGGTAAATTACGTCCTGGAAAAATAGGCGAGGAATGAAATTAGACACTCGTTCTGCAATGAGAAACAACAACCGCACATCTCGCAAAGTGATTTCATACCCATAATTTCATAGATAACTTGTCGTACGTTCGATCGTGCTTGCAATAAAAGTACAAATGATGGAAGAAAAACACCCAGAAGAAAATAATTCTGATTTTTTTTCTCGTATAGGTAGTTGTGCTTTTATTTGAGTTCGTACTTCGTTTTGTGTAAGATATAGTATTGTTCGAAAATAAAGGTGGGAGGTAATCGGTGAAATTCTAAAGGACTTGTCACTCTTTAAGTAAAACATAGTAACTTATTTATTCTGTATTAAGGGTAGTATCGTTATAAAGTGGTAAATCATCGGCCAACGTTATCAAAAGCAGGTGTTCTCAAAAAGGGTGAAAAACGACCGCCAGTGGCAGGTCTTTGCGAGAGTTTCCGGCGTTAGGGTAACTACATATAACTATAAAGGCGATTGCACTTGACGAAAAGTTGAATTTGTTTATTAGCAAGGTGAGTGGATAGTTCAATTTACAGGAGAATGATTACAAGAGAAGTAGTTGTGCGATACGTAACTAAATGGATGGGCTAATAATCTGACTTGATCGGTGCAGGATCCTGCAAGGTCTTAGTTCAGCTTCAATTTCAAACGTTGTGAACCACATATTAATCAGTCTTCAAAGAGTTCATTCAAACTGGAATTACTTTAAACGTGATTATAGGAAAGAGGAAAGCTTTTTCTCTCATTTTCTAGCTCAATAATGAAAAAGTTGGAGATCATTGATCAGAGCCTTCAGAGGAAGTTGATTTCACTGTCACTGACGATAACACTCATACCTAAAATTAGCACTATCAACACAGATTCACAATCTTTCTCACGAGAAAAATGAAAGAAAAATCTGCTTCAAACAGATATTCTTTCCACGCTATAGGGATATTGACTATGAAACACGATTTTCGTCACACAAATCACAGATATTGATCATCAGTCTTCAACTTCAACCAGTTCATTCATTTTCTTCACCATCACCACTCCGTCAAACTCAAAAGTGTCAAAACTACGAAGGTATAGAAACTATGAAAAACCTGAGAAACACTGACATCTTTAGTGCGCATGCGACATGCGCAGAAGTAGTTTTCTTTTCTCGAAATGGCTTCTTGTTCGACAAGTACTTAGTCATCGATTTTATTCACATTCATGATTCAAATCAAAAATTCAAATTCAACATCATTCAATTATAGGTAGGCCTACCATTTCAACGAGAGAACAAAAATTACATAATATTTATGCAGACGACCATCCAATATCCTTATATCCATAGCAAATCCACCAAGTGGAGAGCGGAAAACAAAACATCTGAATGTTAGCTAATAAGTTTTTCACTTTTTCCAGATAACATTAATTTTTCGTTTCTGTCTTTTCAATTATTTATTATTACAATAGATTCAGACAATTCATTCAATGTCTCAGCAAGAATCAAAAAAATACACATCTCATATGGGTTTGGACAACTGGGTGTAAAACTTTTCACACAACACCTGAGGAATACCTGGCGAACTTTTAGTACCCCTTGTTTTGATTAAGATAACATTTCAACGTCAAGCTGAAGGGTCCCATTAACCGGCGACCACCATTAAACACTCAAAAATAATAATATGTTTACTCAAATCGCGCAATGACAATGGAAAAACACCTCTATCACCTTTACTTCTTGATCCTCTAATGTCACGCTTTTATTTGAAAATCGTTGCCGGAGTAAATATTGTTGGCACGGTCAAACGATATGCCATTCAATACCAACCTAACATTTCGTTTCTTTTCCTTTAACAATCAGTTCAACATGAGGGATATTTGTATTGTACCTTACAATTTGCTAACAAATCTAAAACTCGTAGGCACATCTAGATTACGCACGTAGTCGAACGACCAACGGTAAATACCTTTCAATAATCTATTCCCCCGTTGATCATTTTACAAGAACCGACAACGCAATGAATTACCTACAAAGTGCGTAAACCCCGTTGTCAATTACGTTCATTAATAATGCAAGTTGTACATTAACGTTCGGAAATAGAATTTACACGGTCTGATCATTATAAAGTAGCCGGCGGAAGCGCAGCGTACCCTCGTATGTACAATAATAATATTGAAGAACAGGCTGGGGGGGGGGAGTGTGTCCAGTGTCCACTCTCCACTTCAAAGTACATACTACGATTGCAAGCACACAATCGTGTATCTTTTATTTTTTATTCCAACAAACCAGTCAACGAGTCGACTAATCATAACAGCAAACATCGATTCGCCAAAAAAAAAAAAACAACAAAAAAATCAGCAAAAATATATTTTTTTTTACAACTTCACTCAAAACAACGTCAATAAATTAAAATTTCCAATTAAAAAAATGTTTACAATACAACAACGTAGATGACCGAGTTCTACTCGAATTTGAAAAAAAAAACAAACGAATTTACTACCTATTATTTAAAATGAATTTCACGATCGAATTAAAAAAAAAAAAAAAATAGGAATACGAACAACTCAATAATAATTCAATCTGTGATAATGTACAAGTAAGTACTGTAGTTATAACTCGATGATGATACATCACCGCATCAATGGATAAAAATATTCCAGTAACCTCAAGTTATCATACTGATCAGTTTCAAGAAGTACCATCGTTATCGAAGCGTGAAAAACAATAGTTTGTCGATTTTTCACCGCCCACGATACCGTTAATTTGTCAGTAATTTTAATTTCAATCACAACGCGGAACACGGTTCCTAAATGAATATAAAAAACGCTTAGAAATAAGTTTATAATAAATTAAAAACGACGGCGACATATTGTTAAGAAACCGAAAACAAGTACGACATTGTAATATTAGTCCGGGCGACGGCGACATCATCAGTATCTGCTATTCTTTTTATTATCCAGCGTCTGTACTTGTATTTCTTTCAGCACTTTATCTGTTGGATTTCTTTTACTCACCTGAAATCAAGCAATGATTCGATATTTCGTGATTTAGAACGTGGTACGTGAAAAGGTGAATCCAGGTCATGAGTTCATGAGATGTTCCAGCAGCGTTGAAATACGATGGGACATATAATTATCGAGAGAATTTGGCTACGTAGCCTAAGTGTAGTAATTGGACTAGATGCCAAAGAAGCTGGACATCTGAACCTAATGATACAAGAAGAAGAATAATGATTAGAACTTACCCAGTTGTTTACGAATAAGTATTCGTTGTTCACTTTGATTACACATCTTCCATTGCTTTCACTTTCCACTTGTAATTTAGGTAGAATGATATTGAATCTTTTCGTTTCGCTTTTCATTTTTTCAACGATAAAGTTGAATGAAAACCACACAAGTGCAAGAATAGAAGAACAAGTTGCGAGATACCGAGGAAATGGCGTAAAATGATCTACGTTGATCACGAAGATGTGATATCAGCTAAAAATTTGACAGTATCAGCAAAGTAAATATTGACAATTATTTTTGGCATAGACAGCAAAACGGTAGATTAATCGAGTTTCTTCACGTTTAGAAATCGAATTGTTATAGAGCGCTTCTAGTGGCAAATTTTAGTACCAACGTTTCGGGATGTTTTCATTCAACTGTTTCACGTCTATGCCATAAACTTTATAATCAATCGTATTCGTAATCAGACAACTTTTTTTATTAATTTAAAACACCGCAAAAATATCGAAATAATTTGAATTTTTATGAGACAGCTAGTCCTGAAATGGCTCTTTTTCTTTCCGATGACCACAAACAACATCTACAGTTCCTCCTCCCGCAAACACCCGATGGTAAGACATTGTCTTAGTTTTCTTCTAACACTCGAACTCAAACTCGCACATTCATCTTCTACTCTCTCATTTCAGTGATAAGAAACTTCGGCGAAGCTGCCATCGAATATATTAGCAAAGGTCCTGATGGCAAAGACTACTCAAAAGTTGCCAGTGAGTGTACTAAATTGCATATTTTGTTTATCTCTACTTGCATTTTTATACTCTCACGCAGCGAAATTGTTTTTTAGAAAAATTCGACGTACCGGTCGAGAAAATCAAAAACTCGCTCGAAAGTTTAGCCTACACTATCACAGAATGCAGCAAACTCGACGTAAGCTTCATCGAATAACAATAATTACACACCATAATAGGTATTCAGCGAATAGACTAACTCTACAAAATGTCGACAGATACAAACGGACGAGTTCGTGAAAATCTTCTTGGCGGCCGGATTCAGCGACGACCAAAGTAACTCGTTGATCGAACCGTACCTCGATAATAAGAGAATTATCGCCGATATATTTCAAAAAACCGACGACCTGTCGTATTTCTACGATTTACAATGGCGTTTCGAATCCAAAGTAGGTGATCAATGTTACCAAACCGTATACCGCAGTTTGGTTTCTAAACGCGGTCGTATTATTCGTTACAGATTAGCTCGAGAGCGTTGCTAGATCAAGTAACGCCTTTGGTGACCATGAATCTCAAACTGAGCGATTCTTCTTCGGCAGTTACCACCGAAAAAACTACCAATCATTTATTGCAAACTGATCCGGCCACGTTGGTCCATCTGACCGAAATTTTGGAGAAAGCTTTGCAAGAATCTCGTCCGCATAATATACGTAAAATTCAACGTAAAATAAAGAAAATTACGATACGAGATTCGTAAAATAATATGATATTTTTTATGCTGTATTAATCGAATATATCAATTTGTATTTTGTATCTTTTCGTATGTAAAAATCTTGCCTTATTCGTAATCCAAGTTTTGGAAATTTATCTGTGATCGATTATACGTAGGTTCTGTTCGTAAAGATGCATCACGTTCTCCGTTTGTTGCATTGTATAACGTTATTCTTTATGCTATGATTGTATGTTTTTTTTTGAAAATTGTATAAAATTATAAATATAAATAGGTAATATGTAGTATTGCGTTACTCGTTTCTTTTTTTTTTTTGGTAAGTTTCATAAATGCTTTTTGATTTCAGTATACCTATCAATAATTTCTACCCTACAAATATAAATTTCCTCTCATCATTTTGTAACTCGTTCAATGAAAAATGAAAACCAACCTAGCCCTCTCCCCTCCCTCCACCCCCAAAAAAAAACAAAAACAAGGAAACCTTATACGAAATAAATATGCATAACGTAAAACCACATCGTACATGTGCTCGACGAAAGCTCATGAGTATCAAATTGATTCATTGTTTTTCAATACGATTATGCTTTAGTTGCGGCAGTTTTTTCAGATGCAGTGTCCGATTGTTTTGCTTCGCTCGAACTGCAGAAGAAGGGACATTTTTCGTTCAGCGCGGCTCGATATTTAGGATGACTAGAAACATCGCCATTTTTAGCCAAGGTCTGCACGCTCGTAATTCGCACATTTCAAATAGGTACCTACGACTCTTACCTGATGGCGTAAACGATCGGATTATAGATGGCGTTCGCTTTCGAGAAGACGGCTGGTAAAAGGGTGGATAACGGCGATAATGGAAACACTTCAAAAATACCGATATAATTAACGATCAGGTAGGGTGTCCAAGCCATGAACCACAGGGCGATCACCATAAGCGAAACCTGCGACAAATATTTCAATCGAAACGGCATATATATAGGTATACGTTAGATCTACCACGAACACCGCAAAGATGAGCGACAACTAACCTTGGCAATTTTGATTTCAGCTCTTGTGTCACCGGTGTCGTCAGCTCTAAGGGACGCTACGTTCATTTTTTTCGCCTGCTCCCTCATGTTTCGTTCGTGATCTGCGACAGACTAAAGTGAAAATACAAAATGAATTTCTTCTGACGCGTAATCTCCGCGGTACTTGCGAACAATTCATCCGCTTTTTGGCTTTTTCTAGATACACCATTGTTACTTCGCGGGTACTCACTTTTACAATATGGTAGTACGCATAAACGATGGTGAACAAAGGAGTGAAATACATGAATACAGAATACACCAGAATGTAACTACGACTCTTCCAACTCTTCGTCAAATAATCTGTACCACACGAGGTCATATTGCCTTCGGGAACGTACCTATACAAAGAATAAGAATAGACGGCGTGTTCAGGGATACGCAACATTGGAAAACTACGAAAACGAGATTACCAACCTGTTCCATCCGAAGACCGGAGCTAAAGTCCAAATCATTCCGTGAGCCCACATTACAAACAATATAATGCAAACCGACTTGATGGTTAATTTTGGACCCGATATACCCTACGAATGTACAACACATGCGTATAGAATATTGCTCGATTTGTAGATATGTACATGAAACGAAATTGCAATTTCACAATACCTTAACGATGACGTTGTATCTATCGATGGCGATTACAACCATAGTCCAAATGGAACAATTACCGAACATCGATCCGACTACACCGTACAACGAACACGCAAATGGTCCTGTAAAACATCGATAATGTACAGCAAAAACTCTCGTATAGCTAATAGATAATTGGGCTACCTATATCTACACTCACCTAAATCCCAAGTTTCTTTGGTTGCATTGTACACCATAACGGGTACCATATAAAATACCATACAAAAATCGGCGAACGCTAGATTAACTATTAATAAATTCGAAGGCGTTCGAAGAGACGCAGTCGTTGTGAAAATATACACCACTAAGCCGTTACCTATGCCGGATACAACGCCGATGCAAAACATAAATAAGCCAATTAGCACGTACCATGTTGTACTCAACGGCGGGAATTGATACCTGCGAACCAAAAAAATAAATAAAATAAAATAAAAATTACACGTAGGTATGCCGGATTAAATTTTCACGTTACAAGATTAGGTGTGTGGTGTGTAGATACGTGGCTAGGTATAAAGCGAACTTATTTTACAAGGGTAGAGTGGCTGGCTGGCGGATACCTTTTCAGAATACATAGTTACGATACAACCAATAAAGACAATGGAAAATTAGGTATATAAGACGAACGATTCCTACCTATTGATGCTTTTTGCTAAATTAACGTCGGTTTTGTTATCTCTATCTACGAGTATGTAGTACCAACTTTACTTCACCTACCTCAAGTCTCACCACCTCTGAAGAGGTGAGTAAATGTTGATTCAACTGTTCCATATTATGAACTATCAAAAAAAGTTTTTTGCAAATATTTTTTAAAATTCGTCCATTTTTCAATTTTTCTAAATTTTTTAATTTTTCTAAATTTTTAAATTTTTTTAAATTTTAAATTTTTTTTAAATTTTAAAATTTTTCTAAATTTTTTAATTTTTCTAAAATTTTCAATTTTTACAAACTTTTTATTTTCCCAAATGTCTTAGTTCTCCCGAATTTTTTAATTTTTCTGAATTTTTAAGTTTTCCCCAATTTTTTATTTTCCCCGATTTTTCAATTTTTTCAAAGTTTTCAATGTATCCAAATTTTTTAGTTTTCTCTAATTTTTCTTTGTCATTTCACGAAATTTTTCAATTTTCCTGAATTTTTTAGTTATTTCATTTTTCCGAATTTTTCAAATGTTCCCAATTTTCAAGTTTTACCCAATTTTTCAATTTTTCTGAATTTTTTAATTTTCTCAAAGTTTTTAATTTTCCCCAATTTTTTATTTTCCCAACTTTTTTTTAGTTTTCTCAAAGTTTTCAATGCCCCCAAATTTTTCAGTTTTCCCAAATTTTTCAATTTTTTCGAATTTTTCAGTTTTTCCAAATTTTTCATTTTCCAAAATTCTTTGATTTTCTCAACGTTTTCAATTTTTCCAAATTTTTCAGTCTTCCTAAATTTGTCAATTTTCCTGAATTTTTAAACTTTTTTGAATTTTTCAGTTTTTCCATTTTTCCAAATTCGGCAATCGTTCTGAATTTTTTAGTTGCCCAAAATTTTTCATTTTCCCAAATTTTGTTTTCTATTTTTCCGAATTTTTCGGTTTTCCCAAGTTTTTCAATTTTTTCGAATTTTCAGTTTTCCCCAATTTTCTCAAATCTTTCATTTCCCCAAATTTTTCAATTTTTCATGATTTCAAGTTTTTTTTAGTTTATCCACGTCTGTGTGGCCACGGTGAGGGTTTAAATCAGGTAAGTTTTGAAAATTTTTCAATTTTTCCTGATTTTCATATTTTTTGTGATATTTAAAATTTTAAAATTTTTTCAAATTATTTTTCCAAATTTTTCAATTTCTTCGACTTTGTTTTAGATTTTCCTAAAATCTGAAATTTCAAACTATAGCAAATTTTGTAATTTGTCCAAATCAATGTTCATAAATTTTCAGGTGTTCTAAAATTGATTTTCAATTTTTAATTTTTCTGAATTTTTAAAAAAAATCATTCTATTTAACCACGCCTTGCAAAGCCTTTTGGTTAGAGGCGTGAGCACTATGAAGGTTTTAATCAGAGAATTTAGATCAAGGTTCTAATTTTTTTAACGTAAAATTTCTTTTTTTTTAAAATATTAACATTTTTTTTCCAATTTTTTTTTTCAATTTATATATTTTTTACAAATTTTTCTAAATTTTGCAACTTTCACATTTGTCCATTTTTACAAATTTTCCAACATCCCAATTTTCTCAATTTTTCTGAATGTCTCGATTTTTTTGACATTTGCAATTTTTTCCAATTTTTTGCAAATTTGAAATTTTTATCCAAATGAACATTTTTCTATGTTCCAAATTTTTCAAGTTTTTCAATTTTTTCCAAAAATTTCCTTCGGTCACTCGAAGAAAAAATATAGGTTTTGCATTTTGTACTTACCACATCGGATCGACCAAATCCAGCATCTGAGGGTTAATCCTGTCGACGATGGTTTCATTACCGAATCCTGGCCCACCCTTTAACCACTCGAAATGAGGATGGCCAAGGATATCCAAAGTACCAGTAATCATTTTCGTAAGACTGCCTTGCCTCTGCAAAAAAACACACGAAAAAAATCGAACTTGAAAAATTGCTCAGGGCAACGAGGGATAAAAAAATTGATTTCCAACCAAAAAAAATTTAAAATAGAAAATTGAAATGAAAAAATCGAAATCAAATATCACTCGAAAAATAACAAAAATATCTCGATCGCATTAGGTGCAATAAAAGTCACACCTAATCGCCAAATACACAAATTTTTGTCCTATCGCACGCTGAAAAATTCCCTAAATCGAATAAATGACGTACACAATGGCAACCAGCACAACCACATACAAAAACTGGAGAAAATAA
Source organism: Paracoccus marginatus (assembly GCA_900065295.1). Lineage (NCBI taxonomy): Eukaryota > Metazoa > Arthropoda > Insecta > Hemiptera > Pseudococcidae > Paracoccus > Paracoccus marginatus. The sequence goes on from FIZT01052113.1 coordinate 11,275, forward strand.
AACAACGCCGGTGAGAGAGAAAAAAATAGACCGAGAGTCCGCTACAATAAACGAACAATCACATTTTCAAACTTTGGCCACCGTTATTAAAAGAATAAGCCGAAAGATCACCGCGGATTTGTCAACTTTGATAAAAGTGTGAAATCGTTTCAACGCCTGCCAAGTGTTTTTTATTTTTTTTTTTTCATTTTTGCTCGACAAACGAAATCGAATTATAGAGCATTAAAAGAAACCTTATGTGGGTATCAAGAGAAGAATTAACAACTACGATACGCCGAGTCCTTCCTGTGTAGGCAACAACACCTTAGCACCTTTGGTCGTATCGAATTTCATCAATTGATTATACGTATCTACGTATCTACGTACGTACGTACATACACGTACCTTGTCTTTCGGTGTGTAGGTACATGTAGCTTTGCATTTAGCTACCTAAATAGATACATATGTTGTGTACAACCCCACGACAACGTTACCAAAAAAAAAAATAAGTTCAAGTACAAATCGTCATAAAAGAAGTGATAAAAATTCTCGAATCATAATTCTGCCCATAATATCAACTCATTTTCTCCATCTCGTAAAGTATCGCCTCATTTTCATGCCTCCGTCATCGAAGGGTGTAGATGAGATGACAGACTGAGCTTGAAGGCGCCAACCAAGCAGCTTGACGTGTATTGTTTTTAATCACGAATCTGCCACTATTAGCGTACACTCGTTTTCACGGCAGCTTTTTGAAGAGATGGTTTTTGTAACGAAATGCGCTTCGTTTGCACTTACGCGTGTACTATGCTCATCTGTCACCTTCTCGCACATCATCGTCGGCTGGAACAGGGTTGGAGTACCTACGTTCCATCCTACGCTGGAACCCATTCAGAAAAAGTGTGTAGGTATGATGTAGATTTATACCTACGTACGTACGTACGTATACAATACACACGTTCAAGTAGCGAGCCGCACTGCACACACAGCCTCCCAGCACAGTATCGTCGCCGCCGTCGTATTTCCGCGTACATTATGGCGATGACGGGTAATTACGACGGTGGCGTGATTTGCACCGCCCGACCAGGCTCTTTGATAACGAAAACGTTGTCGGCGGCATTCTTTGAAACTGCGCGGCGCCGCGCCGTGCACACCACGTTCGTTTTCGTCGCAGCGAATTTTTTCAAACAACCGTGAACGTGAAGAAAGAGCACGTAGTCGGCGACTAACACAAGCAGCAGTAGCAGTCGGCAGGGTTGAAAGCATCCCGTTTTATTTTGGTCGCCGCGATGATACGAGTACTTCATTTTAAAAACCTCGTTCCGTTCCGGCCTCCTCGTGCGCGTATTTTTCCGCAAATAAGCGACATCCACAATGAGCAGAAAAGAATACTCCGAGAGGAGGTGGGTAAGAGCTGCGAAAATAAAGCCTGTAATGTGTATGGTACGTACGTATCTCGTCCGCGCGTCCACCTACACCTCGTATTCCGCACTCATCAGGCGACACAAATCACACACTCTGTGTTGTTTTTAACCTGCACAAACGCACATGCACAACGGTTACACGGTAGATAGGTAGGTAGACCTATGTAGACACTTCTTGTTTGCGAATGCGACGGCATAACGACGACGTTCTGTGTTTTTTTCTTCTTCGACACTGCCCCATGCCCGTCGCGTCGTCTCAAATCACGTAGGTACCTGTATAGAAAATACGCTATAGGTGAAATCTGAGCGCCATTGTTTTCCCAAGTCTTCGCAATCTTTCATCTTTTATTTATTTTTTTACGTTCATTTGTCGTCTGTGCATTTTGCTAGCCTACGAGGAACGATGCACTCTCTCGACGAATGGGTAGGTCGTCAACGAATACGATAGATTGACGAGAGTGACGAGATAAAAATCCTAGTTGATTTCAGCAAATTTTTTATTTCTGAAGAATTTCTCATTTTATTAAAATGAACTTCGTTTCTGAAAAATGCTCATTTTTAAAAAAATTTTTGAGTTTCGAGGAGCTGCATTTTTCAAATAATTCAGAAATGCACAATTTTTTGGAGATTATCAGCTTTTTAAAAGTATTTATATCTAATTTTAATAAATTTTTAATTTTGGAAAAATCAGCTTCAAGGAGTTGAAGTTTTGAAGAAGAAAAAAAGATTTTGTTGAATTTTTGGAGTTTCAATTTTTGAGAAAATCTTTAATAATTTGAGTTTTTGGAAAATGCAATTTTGAAAACGTTCACATTTTCAGCCTCTGATGAAGACTGAAAATATTCAACGTTTTGGGAATGTCGAGTTTTAAACAAATTTTTAGTTGCAATTTTTGAAAAATTTGAGTAGTCGAAATAAAACAAAAATTATTCAGCGATTCTTCAGGAATGCTCAATTTTTTGAGATTTCCAGTTCTTGAAAAATATACCAACATATTCTTGTACAAATTTTCAATTTTGGAAACGTTATCAGTTTCAAAGAGTTTGACATTTATTTTGTTGCATTTTTGGAATTTTTTAGCATGTTCAATAATCGAATTTTGGGCATAGTTGAAAATAAGAAAATTTTACGAAATTGAGCTAGAGGTCTAAAATTTGGTTTACCTCCTAATTTTGACCCACCAAATCGATTGGAAGTGGTTTCGAGCCGTTCTGGAGCCTCCAGCAAAGGGTATAGCCCATTAAGTATGGCGAATCGGCCCTGAGAACGGATTTTGAAATTT
>FIZT01052119.1:0-11233 GCA_900065295.1 Paracoccus marginatus
AGCAAAAGTGAAGTTTCGTCTCTGTACACAGGTCGTTGACATTGGACTGCACATTTTTGCCGGGGGGAGGGGGTAAAATTTTCAATTTGGGTAACTCCAACTGAGTCCTTAGAATACACACTGGTTTTGATTCTCAGCGAAAGTACCTATGTACTGAAATATCTACATAGCCATCCAATATTCCCAAATTTGATTTGCTACCAAAAAAAAAAAAAATGCAAAGACGAACAAAAATGTAGAAATAGGTGAACGTATATTATGTATTATGTAAGCAGAAGCACATAAGTACATAAATAATGATAATTGGTACCTAAATGAAATAACGATCAGCGCAACTGCACGTGTTTTCTATGAATTTGTAACAATGTCCATTCAAATTCACGTCTGCGTTATTCATTATTAGTACCTCGAATTATTATTTTAATCAAAGTTACACAGAGAAGCATTCATTCGTCGTTGCTTCCTCACTAGCTATACTTACTGTATGTAAGCTTAGCACGTTGAGCAGTTTAGTAAGTGCGCAATGATAGACGCATGGGTATGTCTACGTAGGTCGTGAGAATTCCCAATCTAATCGCATTTCTTTTGATTGTACCTAATCTAATTACACATAAACATGTCGAACACGCCTTTGGAGGATGTGATTCACGTATGCAAGTACCAACCTATTCTTATTACATGTACAACCTAATGACCATCAATTTAGAATCTATTTTTCGTTATCTTTTCCAACGGTATTAATTTGGCATTTTATCGCGGCAAATTTTTATCATATTTACTTTCTACGTAGGTACTAGGTAGGTAGAGGTACTGGGTGGGTACGGTGTATACTTGTAGATACGTCATCATATCGCACCACCTTTTCTTATTTCGTACCTTCATTTTGCATCATCTTTGGAAAAAAAAAAAATGGCCAAAAAAGGTTGATCTGACAAATTGGTGACGCGAATTTCTGAATCATCTTCGATTCTCTGAAAAAACAAGACCATGCCCATGTTAAAATTAAAACGAAATATTATACGTAAACTTATGCACGCGCATATTAGCATACAAAGCTAATTTCTACGTATCTACCCAACCTACTCGTTAACACGCTACGTTCATTTTTCAGCCAACTTTAGGCGTTAGTTCTCTATCCAAAGCGTTACTTTACGTGATATTGAGTCCATGTGGTTCGTACTTCGAGACTGGTACGAAACCGGTCAGATTATACGCAGATTCAAACTTTGTTAGAGCATGGCCCGGTGGTAGTGGTCACGTGAAAATGGGTGCAAATTACGCTCCTACGGTTTACGTACAAGTAAGCTCGCTCCATGTGGCGGTAATCTATTCGTTAATCGTTATTTGCTATCTACGTAGCATACTAATATTTTCGATCATTTACAGGAGATTGCAGCGAAAAAAGATTGTCAACAAGTATTGTGGCTGTTCGGCGAAAAAGAGCAATTGGCAGAAGTAGGAACGATGACGATATTTGCATTCTACATAAATGACAAAGGAGGTACGAGTATACGATTGTCCGCATCTCTGCTCGAAGACTCGATGAGAGTTTTCCCGGTGGTATATTGCCAACGCAACGTTATACTTACAAATTTCTTCTTATTCGTATTTCTATAGAGAGAGAACTACTTACTCCGCCCTTGGATGGTACGATTTTACCGAGTATAACGCGTCGATCTTTGCTGGAAATCGCTCGTGACTGGAATGAATTCAATGTGGTGGAGAAACCGATAACAATGTCAGACATCATCGAGCTGAAAAAGAAGAAAAAAGTAAGTTGATTTGATTAATATTGATTTACGTTGTTCAGCCGATACACCTACCCGCTAATATTTAATTACCTTCAGTTACTCGAGTTGTTTGGAGCCGGCACTGCTTGCATTGTATGTCCTATATCAGAGATATTATATAAAGATCAGCTTATTCAGATACCGACCATCGAACACATCGATCCGCTCTACAGTCGCTTTTTCAAAACTCTCTCAGATATACAATATGGCAGAATCCAACACGAATGGGCTCATATTATAAGTTCTAATGTGTACAACGAATATTATTCGCGTAGATTCCAATTAGCGTACTGAAGCTGCGACAAAAATACTGATGGACTTATACATTTGATTTGTTGGTTGCTTGCTACCTTATGATTGTACGTTACGTACCTTTTTTTTTTTTCAACTTCCCTTCCACAATTACGTTTATTTTCAAATAACCTGTGGCTTTGTACGGGCATAATACTTTCTTATGCCTACAGCATTCTTTCATTTAACCATTACTTCTTACTCAAACGTCATAAGTATTATTTTTAAAAGTATTTTCAATTGTTCAAAACAAAGTTACGTACCTATCCATATATTCGCGTTGTTTTTTGAATGTTTATTATTTAGATATAGGTAGGTACGTAGTATTACATACGTACGTCTACGTAGGTACCTACATACCTTGCTGATTGTAAGATTGTATAATTATTTTGATACGTGCTGCAGTGCTGCTACATTTTATGCGCAACGTACTCTGTGCCAGCATACCTATATGTACGCAACGTTTTTTGGATCATTTTTTAAAAAATTTATTTATTCATTGCACAAATATTAATTTATTCGCAGTATTTTCAACACTGATATTCCTAATTTCCTATTCACGGGTGACTATTTTTATTACTCCAAGTACCTAAGCATTGTATAGTTGTAGTTTTTATAATCAAATGAAAGTTTACATACCTACTTACATGACTAGGTTCCCGTTTTCATTCATTTTTGGGTATTGATATGGCGCCTAGTTTATGAATTTTTTCATTACCTCTGTTGCTGGAGAGTGCAGATTACTGATTAGGCATCGTTCTAATTGTTTTATTCAAGTGCCTATCTAATTCGTATGTACCTTGCCACCAATGTTTTTCTTTTAATTGGGTATTAACTATTAAATTTATTGATTTTTTCTGTTCCCTTTTAATGTATACTTGAACGTGAGGTAGGTTGAATCAATTCAAGTAAAATGCGATAGAGTTAATTTGTCAACGAGTTCAATCTTCAGATGTAGGAAATTGAAACTTCGAATTTTATTGCGTTCAATGAGATTATTCCTTATCAGTTATCAACCACAAATTATAAATTCTTCTCAGTATCGAGTACGTTTTCAGTTATATCATTTTTCATTTCTTTAATTGAATTTGGTTTAAGTAATAAGTACCTACTTACAAAGGAATTCAATTTGAGTCCTCAAAGTGGATAAATTTTGCGATAAAGCTAGTCTCTCGGTCTTGGGTGATACAGATAAAGTACAATATCCCAAAATGGTTTTTTTTTTTTTTTTTTTTTTTTAGTCGGATTGACTGAACGAATTGCGCCCTACGCCAACTGGTTCTGGTTGGCGTTAGGGTACTATAGTTGGGGCTTAATATATAAAGATAGGTAAAACGTAATACACACATTAGTGGTCATAGACTCATATTCATCCACTTACTACAGGATTTAGTGTCAAATGACGCGAAATGAATTGAACAGACAGAAGTAAATTCACCCATTCGGTGTGCTTGCTGCTTAATACAGATACACGGATGACGTAACTTTTACACGAAGCCTTGAATCTTGAAATTATACGAGTACACTAATATTTGATACACGAAATAGATAAGGATAGAAATCTTGCACACGTGAAATATTTCATATTTCTTTTTCATTCGAATTATGTACCTCAGCTAGAGAATACCTACACGTGGAGTGGAGTGCGATTGCGATTGTCGTCACAACTTGTTTTAAAAAGTATTATTTTTTACGTTTGCGTATTATCTACTTTTTTTGTTTTTAGTTTTTTAAATTTCAGTATAAATCTATTTTTTCATTAGGTATTTCACTATGGTAAGTACTTAATAGTGTTGCGATTTTCTTTTTTAATACTTAAATGTAGGTGTTATAGTAGTCTTGTCAATGTTGAAAACATTTTAGATCAAGACGTACCTAATAGAAGAAATTACCTAACGTTTTTTATTTTTACTGGATGTTCTAAATGAAATTTAATGAATTGGACCCAATTCCAACTTCTAAGTGATGTACATTATTATCGAGCATTTAAAATTGATTTTCTTCTCCTCACTTCAGCTAAAATCATTTTCTGCAAAAGTTGATTTTTTTAGAAATAAAAAAATAGGTACCTACCAAAAGAATGAGTATTGTACCTATGACTTGCAACCATTCTATACTTTGTAACATGTAGTTATACACGAATTGTAAATTTTTTGTCCGACAGAACGGAGTTGCCAAGTTTGGAACAACATTCACAAAACACATGTTAACCATAGAGTTCGATTGTGATAAAGGTGGTTGGCAAGAACCGCAAATAAAATTACTCGAAAACCTATCGATTCATCCGGCTGCTAAAGCGTTGCACTACGGTTGTCAAGTAAGTAAACCTATACCTACCTAAACTGAGAGCCACGCACCGTAACAGCAACTTGTTATACTTACTTGATAATTTAATTTCAGACTTTCGAAGGAATGAAAGCGTACAGAGGAGATGACGGTAAAATTCGATTGTTTCGTCCTTTGCTGAATTTGCATCGATTGAATCGATCAAACGAGAAAGCGTGTCTACCGCAGATCGACGTACGATTGTTGTTGAAGTACATCGCCAAATTAGTAGACACCGATAAGGACTATTTGCCTTCGATTAAGGATGGAGGATTTTACATCAGACCTACCGTACTCAGTACAGATGTTAGTAGCCATAGCTAAACTTGATACCTAGTTATCTGTATACTTTGTATAGGTACTATATTAGCTAAACAGTTAATAACATGTATTAAGGATGCATGTATACGGAGATGTTTGTTTTCTCTATTTCAGGCTGACTTATGCGTGGATGCCGGTAGAAGCGCATTATTATACGTTATTCTTAGTCCGGTAGGACCGTATTTCGGGTCAGATTTCCAACCTATTCGCGTAGCTGCCGTATCGAACTTCGTGAGAGCTTGGCCAGGAGGTACCGGCGACGTGAAGATGGGAGGAAATTATCCGCTCGTGATTTACGTAACAGTATGTACACTGACCTTACTTACGCTATATTGAGTAAATTACTTATCAAATACTCCCAGGTATGGTACCTACTCAAACCTGGCGTCTATACTTGTCGTTTCAGGAACAAATTAAAAAGCAAGGATGCAAAACAACGCTGTGGTTGTTTGGCCCAGATGAGAACATCACCGAAGCCGGAGTAATGAATTTCTTCATGTTTTACATTAACGATAAAGGAGGTAAGTTACAACGTACGACATGACACTACCCAAGAGATCGCTAACGAGTAAGATTAAGAACAAAAATGGTGAAGTGTGCGATATTTTAATGATATTTGTAGAAAAAGAACTAAGAACTGCGCCATTGGACACGACCATCTTACCAGGAATAACGAGAACTTCGATCTTGGAGTTATCTCGTGAATGGAACGAATTCAACGTAGTAGAGGGACCTATTACGTTCAAAGAGCTAAGAAATTCATTAGAAAACAATAAAGTGAGAAAAAAAATTTTTGCTCTCGCGTACTCCTAAATCCTACTAATGCAAAAGCTCGCCCACATTTATGCTGACGTACGAGTATTTTTCGACGCAGGTACTAGAGCTGATGGGAGTGGGTACTGCTTGCGTGGTGTGTCCTATTGCCGAAATACTATACAATGGCCAAGTCATCAAAGTACCGACGATGCAGCAGAAAGATCCGCTGTACAAGCGTTTCTATAAGTCGTTGACAGATATCCAATACGGACGTACGATTCACCCGTGGTCTTATATCGTCGATTCGAAACAGCTCTGATCGAAACCCAATACTGCATCAAGTTCATAGCATTTGTTCTTATAGAGGTACCTGATTGTAAAACTACCTTCGTATATCTAATATGAAAAGATACTCGCACAAACGGTAAAATAATCGCATCGAACTCGAATAAAGTTTCTCGCACTTGACATACAAACGTACCTCATTCTCTATTTTTAGTTAGTCGCCCAATACTTTTGTCTAGTGTGTTTGATTTGAATGTGCCTACCTAAGTACCTATACGGCCTACGTATTTAGAGGTATCTACGTGGGCATAGGTACGTAGAAAAAAAAGAAAATTCGCGAATTTTGTACGCGAGTAGGTACATATACCTAGACCTACCTAACAACATACGCATACGCATACGTAAAGCATTCGCTTGTATGACACCGCACCTCCTGCGTGTGGTATAAGAAGACGTATAAATTCTAAATCCATCAAAAATCATCAATCACAGCAAATGAAATTTTATTACGATCGCATTCAAATGAAACGGAACGAAATGTTCGTATTTATCTTTATTTCGTCCGACAGTTTACAATATTATTTGCATGTAGAATAGGCTACACCATTATTTACGTTGAAAAAGAGAAGGCGAAAAAAATAGACACCGTTGTCTTATTTTTGGAGAAAAAATTGTTTTCGCAAAAACGATTCGACTCGTTGCGTTTATTGCTTTTAATTTTCTTCCAACAACATCCCCCCGCAGCACCGAGGATACCTTATCTATATGCTCGTTTTCTCGAGCTAAAAAATATTTCAATTAGGCAGCTAGGTATGTGTAGATAACAGGTGTATAACGTTGAAAAGTATTTGCACTGGCAGAAGAAAGGTGAAATTTGTACTTGAATATACTTAGGTATCTACAGATACACTGATACAGTCACAAAAGAAAATAAGCACCTACCTACTTAGTACTTACCACCATGTAACACGCATCTCTATGAATGGTCGCCGCACCTATAGTACTTATATACTCTTGCTTGCAATTGCAAATAAGGACATACGTGTAACACTGGTACGTCGTGACAACTGAAATCTTTTTGACGAAGGACGGACGACGAGACGCAGCTTTACCCTGTTCGGCTCGTCTCGACGACCAAGTGAGAAGAAAAAGGAGAAAACCATTAATATACATTAGACTTTTGATGGTACATCGTACGTTTGCGAGGGTTGACTCGTATCCGAGAAGAATTTAATTTAAATGTTTTTAGCGTAGAGCGACTGAGGGAAAAAAGACGAGACTATAAAACGTAAGCGTCGACTTTTTCAGCCTTTAATGTCGAAACGAAACTAGCGAGTACTAGTCGCGACTAACGTTTTGCGAATTGCAATCTGCGACACGCTCGTAGGAACCTTTAAGTACTTATTTATAGTGAAATGCATTCCGGTCGTAGAAGTGATCTGTGTTTTTTAACCAACGCGTATTTCACGTTCTTGTTTTTTATTCATACTTTTCTACTGTACACAGGTAAGGAAACAACGACATAGCTACCTAAGAATTTAGTTGGCTTACCTACCCACCTATCTACTTACCATTATAGATTGTAACCTTTACGTAGAGCGTCCCTTTTCGAAACGAATCTCACACCTTTATAACCAGCGGATACTTATTCCTCTAAATTGAATCGATGAAAATTCACTGAAGAAATCAGGAGATTCAAGTTAGGGTACTTTGAAATTGTACTGTCAATCAGTGAAAAACTAGGTACCGATTCAATTAGCAAATTTTGATTTTTGATTTTGAATCAGTAACTATGGAAAATAATTACTGATTCAAATGTGAAACTTAACGTTCTAATTAAATCAGTAGATATAGGTAGGTAGATAGACAGATGGTTTTGCATTGATGTTTGCGCAGTACCATAAGTTAATTCTGGACAATTTTCCAGGGAATTTTCACTGATTCTCAATACTAGGTAAAAGAGGGTAGGTCAAGAGTAATCAAAATAGTGCCTAGGCCTACTATAAAATTTTTTCATTTTTCATTTTCAATGTTTTATAGTAAAATTTTCAAAAATTTGTTCCCTCATGGCCTACAAGTATCCTTATGAGTATAATAATGCAGTTTTCGTGCTTTTTTTTTCTCGCGATTTTCTCAAGCTTCATGGTGTCATATTGAGCTGTTATTTTCATGAAAGATAGAGGCGTTGGACCACCACCACTGAAAAGATTACACTTTTCTCATTCAAAAACGCCCCTAAGTAATTAAATCATATAGGAATATAAGGTACCTTACCTAGCCACCTAGGTAGATATACCGAACTGTTGAAAACATGAAAATTGATAAAATTGTTTGCTGGCAGCGAAGCTATTTTTTCATTTTCTATTTTCTCTATTCGACGATTGATATGTACTTACCTACAGAGTTCAGTTTATCAAACGCGGTCGTTCTACCGGCCAATGAAGTCGAAGAAGCCATCATCATCGGAGCGGACGTAGAAAACGATTCGCTGCATAAGAATGTGGAAAAAAGAGGAACGAGCAGTACGGCGTGGTTCGGTCCTCGATTAGGAAGAAAAAAAAGATCGCTGAGTTTGGCGGACGACGACCTCGCCGATCTTAATCGTAAAATTACGAGTAATACGGTGGCGGACGAAACGATGAACGTGGCGTTTTTGCTAAAAAACTACCCCTGGTTGCTGGTGCCGGCCATGAGCGATGGTAAGCGCCAAGCAAGCGCAGGCACAATTCACAAAATCATACACCCACAGTCCCACACCCACAGTCCACACTCGCACGTAGAGTCGTAGACGCGTTCGCGCGATCATTATGTGATTTGAGATTGAGAAAATTTACTCGCAATTGTTTACTGTTTAGAATCATTATCGAAACGTCAAGTAATGAAACCGCGACTAGGACGAGGTGGCAGTACGTGGTCGGACGACGACGAGAAGATGATAAAAGCTCCTCCTTTCTCGCCAAGATTGGGTAGACGCAGTTTAATTCCGCTGAAACCACGCCTCGGTCGAGCTGGAAATAATCCAGAGACGGCCGTGTTCAAACCGCGCTTGGGTCGCGACCCCAATTTCAACGAATTCGCCGAGTATATCGCCACCGTCGACGGTAATCATCTTTATATGTACTACGTTTGGTATTCGGCTATTAAATAAGTATACCGTTTTAAATCGCTCTAATTCAATTTACGCGCGTATATGTTATATCGTTATACTCGTAATATGCGGTATCTATACGTTCCCCAACTTCCTCCAAGTACCTTACGTAGATATTATAGATACCTATACAAATTTGGGAAATTATCTATCGTATATTTTTACACGCAAATACAAATAAATGCAGGTACCTATAAATATGTAGAGTATAAGCAGGTATTAGTACGCAAACCGCGTCAACAAAATAAACAAAAAATAACAAATATAACAAACGAACGAACAAACAAACAAAAATAAACTAATTAAAAATAGAAAAAAAAAAATCTCAAAAATTAACAAGAAACATCCGCAAGTACCACCTACCTATAATAAATTCAAATGAAAAAAAAAGACGTGAGGTGTCGGGAGACACCCGACAGAAGCGAAGCTTCATTTGCTGGATCGTTTTGCAAATAAAGTTTGAAGTGAAAATATGATAAATTGAAATTAAAATGTAAAAAAAAAAATCAAATTTCAAAAAAAAGAAAAACAGTGTTACAAGGTAATTTGTATAAATGATTCTAAAATTTTGGATAATTTGGCAATTTTCAATAAAATTGACAGTTTTACTGTTCAAAATTGTAAAATTTTAAAAAATGACCAATAATTTTTCAAAACCATCAACATTTCCTAAATCGCTGAATTGTCCAAAATGGAAAAATTTTTCAAATTGTCAAATTTTGTAGAATAGACAAATTTTCCAGAAATGTCAGAATGTTTAAAATTTTCAGATTTGTAAACACTATTACTTTTTTTGAAATTTTGAAATCCTTCAACATTAACAATTTTCCAAAAATGTCAGTTTTTCTAAAATGTTCATATTGTTCAAAATTGTTCAACTTTTTGGAATTGTTGAATTTTTCAAAACGGTCAAATTTTCGAAAATTGCTCAATTGTGAATTTTCAAAAATCGCCAAATTATTCAAATTTTATTTATTCTGCAGCACTAGATATTAATTTTTTTTCAAATGTAAGTTTTAAACAAAATTCTGTATGGTCCAAAATGATGGTAAAATTTTTCAAAATCGTTAAATTTCACAAAACGGTCAAATTTTCAAAAATTACTCGATTACTCAAACTGATAGGATTTTATTTTTGAAATTCTTCAACATTACCAATTTCTCTAAAATTTTTATGTAGTCCAAAATTGTTAAATTTTTCTGCCAAAAGTTTCAATTGATAAAAAATTCATTTTATCAAGTAGTTTAAAATAATTCAATCAATTTTTTAACAAAAAAGCTGAAGTTGGCACGTATAATAAAAAAGTAAGTACCATAGTGTCAAATTTTTGAAAATTTATTGAACATTACATAAGGCTGGGAAGGCCGGAAGGGAAGCAGTCAAACCGACTGCGCACACCTACTTTCCACTCTGAAAATTTGAAAATTTTGAGATTTGTCCCTTACCCCCTTATTCCTCTATGGGTTTTCGAAAAAATTGACCCCATATTCGGATTTAGGAGGCCAAAAATTACCTAAATTTTGATACCCCACGAAATAAATTTGAAAATTTCGAGTTTTGCCCTCAACCTCTTCAACCCCTTTTAGTTTTGGGGTCAAAAGGGCCAAAAAAATGAATTCAGCACCATCAAAAACCGGCGTATGTCAAGTTTCCGAATTTTGACGGGCCCGTTTCACATTTCGTAACGTTACATCCGAGCGTTACACTTTTTCTACATTAACTCCCCATCTCTCAACACCCGCGTAAAAAAGCTTCGCTTCAAAAACTTACGATAAAACTTTGAGGAAAATTACAGCGATAAGTGTGCCCAGCTACACTTAAAAAAATATAGATAAGTATTCTGTCACCATGCGTTATCATGATAACTGCTCTTGTTTCAATTGTAAAGCCCATTCGTGCTGTGGCCATCCAGTTCTGCCTTTAGTTTTCTTATTATTATTTTCTTCTCGGCGTATTTGTGAACTGTGCGAATTACCCGGATTTGCCTGCGACAAACATAGACATGTAGGTACTTTAAATTAACACTCTTCCACACTCGTACTCGTATCTCAAGTAGGTGAGTAAGTAGATACTTAGATAGGTACCTTCGAATCTCAAAAAACTATCGAGAAGACCGAAAAAAGGTGTACCTACCTATATGTAGAACCTATACACTTACCTTCTCCTGGATATTCATCAGAGTTGGATCCAAGATTCAAAAAAATGAGCAGTCCATCGAGATTTACAGTTTTGAGCAGGCCATTTTGTTTCGTTCAGTCCACACCCCCCTGCCCACCAAAAATATATAAAAATCATTTTTCACCACCTACACTTCAAC
>FIZT01052127.1:0-11615 GCA_900065295.1 Paracoccus marginatus
TTCATTGAGAAAATCAAAAAAAGGGCTCTGTAGCGGCCTCCAGTATCTTATTCTCTACCACATATCCAAAATTCGTCGAATTCTGTTCAGCCGTTATCGAATAATCCTTCGCAGACTGAAGTCATAATTGACATGGTGATAATTTCGATAATTGATAAAAACTCCGAATATATGGCGTTGTAAAGATATCTAACTATTTTGTTCATTAAATTGAATGTAATTCTAAACGTAAAGCTTAGTTTTTATACTCTAATTACTTTAAATTGTGAAAAAATGCTAAATCAAATTTTGCCCCTGCGTTTCCGCAAATACTATTTTTGCAACGCGAAGAACCGTCTTAAAAGCAAAAAAAAAAATCATCACAATTTTTTTTCTATCATTTGTTGATCAATTCTTCAATTCCAAGAGAAAAAAAAACAAGAAAAAATTATTCACTACGTAATCTTTAGAAAATCTTGTTTAAAAAAATTATCACGCGAAATATTCTCTCATGCTCGTTCTTGGTCCAAAAAAAATTTCCAAAAAACAATGTGCTTCAAATAAGTATCTTCCATTTACCCTTTCTCAATCCCATTACCAATTTCACAGTTCACACCCATCACTACCCACCTGAACTTCGACGCGACGACTTCATCGATAAATCAACTCAACACTTCCGAGATTGTATTCCGCTCCATACCTTCCGCACGATCGATTCCACGTCACACCTCGCACCACACATTCAACGCCACTAAAAATAAATCCGCTCGAACCCGTCGCAGCGAATAATCCAACACAATAGCCCGTGCAGTCTTCATAATTCTCGATAAATTAGCCCAGACCTCAATCCACAGCGCAGCCGAAATCAAACGCGCCAGAATAAATCCGCAGCATTCGAATTAAATCGGCGCCGCTTATTCGAATCGCATAATTTCCATCGCATTGAACGCTAAGAACGTTTATGCTGGGGACGAGACGAACGATTTATCGACACGTATTTACTAATTACAACTTTTAACAACGTCGGCGCAGGTTTGTGTAAATAGACTTTATATACACGTACTGGAGCACAAAGGGATCGGGGGGGGGCACGTGTGATTGAGAAAAAAACCCAGCCAAAAGGGAAGAGGAAGGGGAAAAAGCATTCACACCAAATAAATTGCTTCTTTTGAACATGCTTCGGCTCGAGTATTTGCCAGGCCTTGCTTGGCTGCAGACGACTAAAATAATCCGTATTTTTTTTATTCAATATTAGACAGCTGAAGCTTTAGAAATTTTTTATACGTGGCTTGGTGGGGGCGAGAAGGTCAGGCGTGCGGTTCTATTCTGTACACAGTGAGATGATTGACAGTAATAGGGTACGAACAAAATAATCAGCTTTATTTTTCGATGCGCGTAGGGTGTCAGAAACGGGCGTTTGTTGTATCTGCCTTCATAATAGGACTAATCGGATCCGCTAATGCTGTGTTAAACTACCTATACTATATATAGATGTGCGGTTTGCTCTAACAACCAACGGTCCATTATTTCCCAAAGCAAAGGTTCGATCGCTGTTGCTGTTAGTGGTCTGGCCGTATAGATATTTTTCCGTATGCTAGCGGGGTCGGGCGTCGCGTCGTCCAGAATAGTTGTTTTTTTATCAGCAATGACAAGTCTGGCGGACATAAGCCTCGTTGTCGAGGTACAGTATTGATTACTCTTCCACAAGCTCCTCGAGGTACATAGAACGAGTCCAAATTCTAAAAGGGCTGTGTTTTCCTTCCAAGAGAGAGACGGAAAAAAACTACAAAAATTTAATTACTTTTTTACATAATCTCGTGTAAGATTACAGGGACGAAATTGATTTAAACTACAACCGTTTGATAAAACTGATGAGAAATTCGGTATCGGGCGCATCTCTCGCCTCGTCGTGTTCCAGCCACGCCGCTGCGCCGGAAGATAAACGAGGAAATGAAACTTTGGGCTCCGTTCGGTACACTATACCCGTTGAAATCCTTCTTCTCGAGCGCTGACGAATGATTAGTATAGATAATTAATAAGACGAGATGGGTAGTGTTGCGAAAGACGCCGCGCCGCTGTACATTTTTAGCTCCCTTTTGAGGCTTTGATGAACATCAGCACGCCAGAAAGCTACATATCGACGATAGGTAGCTTGTGTAGGCAGCTACTCTCATCGAACATCCAATAAAAAACAATTTTTCAAACGTCTAATCAGCTTGTTACCGTTCGCAGCATAAAGCGTCGTAAAAATTGGCTAATTTACATAACATCATTTATTCGTACGGCGGCTCAACAACGACGACGACGACGTATCAAACCGAGACTATATTAATGTGTACGAATTGCAGAAGAGACGAAAATTACGTACGCAATATTCGGTATACAGAACAGAGGTCCATAAATACACGAGTCTGGCGTGTAATTTCAAATGAACCGTAAATTTCTCGCTTCATTTTTCTCGTCAACGAGCTCCCAAACATTAATAGTTTATTAGCTTTTCAACTTACGCCGGCTTGGTTTAAATTTACGAGATTGTTCGTTAGTTATTCGAACGAGAAAAGTTCGATTGTGTACCAGTAATTCGACGCGAAGAAGACGAATTCATACGTTGACTCGTCGTCGCGCGAAATACACAAAGTAGGCAGCCGCAACCCTGCGTCCTTTTCCCACCACCAGTTTAATCTCACCTATCATTTCACGTTAAGCTTGATTTATACGAGATAATATCTATTTAAAATGAACTCTATATAGACGATCTCTATAAAATAACTGCTCATTAACCACCAAAAACCGTACACAAACAGGGTACCTACACGACACGCTGCCGAATCTACCCTTGGAATCTGCGAAACTGTTTTAATGAAAATTTCCAACCGGAGACGTTTAGGGCAGCGCAGCGCAGCGATGCATCTATGTAAAATGCACATTTTTTCCCATTTAACCGAGTATTTATAAATACGAGTTAGGTACTCTCGTATACGTAAGTAAATAAGGCATCGCCAACGGTATAAATATAGTCGAATAATGAGGGGTGAGATATTGAAAGTTTCTTGCGGCTGGGTGCACACCAGGGTATCGTTTTTGGGGGTGGAATGCATTGATTAAGTATACAGATATTATACGACGATTCTGACGCTATGCTGCTGGTATCAGTTCAGCAGTAGTTCGTCGGTATTCTATGCGGTGATAATTAACCTATGCACTAGGTGGGTCTTGGATATTGATTCGGTTTAATGAGCAGTTGGTCATTAGAGATCGATTGGTGCGATTTTCACGAGGCTAAAGGAGGTGATAAAATGGGGGTTGTAATGACTCAAGTTGAAGGCACCATCACGTTGGTTGAATCATCATCTATAAGTGGATGGAATTTGCTTGATTTCCAAAACTGTTTGATGACCCCTTGAGTAGTCAAAAAATATATCTATATGGCTATTTAGGTGGATATATAGAGTGAAAATAAAAGGAATAAAATAACTATGAGTTATGATTCATGAGAAAAATTTTTTTCAACTCAATGTTCGAATTTTGGCTTTTCTGAATCAATTTTTAGAGCCCCTGAAAATTGAAAAAATTAATGATTTTTTATTTGCATTTCTGGGGCTACATTAAGACTGACTGCGCAGAAAAATGCAAAAAAATTTCAATTTTGTTTGAAAATTTGAAGCATTGACATAAAATGGGGAAGAGCAGGGAAGGAAAGGGGAGAATTGAGTCAGGGGCCTGAAATTTTGACACCGTCATTGTTGACATCATTTGGCAAATTTTTTTCACTCCGCCTCTTCAACTTTCCGAAAAATCGAAATCAGGACACCCTGGTCTGTGTTTCTGAGACAGCTGAGACACGCAAAATTTGAAAATTCGGGAGACTCGATGAATCGAAAATTCCAAAAAAATTGAAAGTAGACAGATTTTATGACGAAAAATGAAAAAAATTAGTATTTGAAAAACTATGTACAACTAAAAATTAAAAATACCGAGAAAATTTTAGAAAAATAAAAAAAAACTAGAAAATTATCAACAAAAAAATATAATTCAAAAATTGAAGAAAATTGAACTGTGAAAAATTGAAAAATGAAAAAAAAAGATTGAACATACTTCTTCGCATGAAGAAAAAACAAAAATGGAATGGATTAAAAAAAAAACACAAAAACAGAAAATTTTCGACAAAATATGAAAATAAAAGAATCAAGCCTTGGAAAATTGAAACATTGTAAAATGAAAAAAAATTCCGAATTCATGAAAAATCTGAAATAAAAAAAAAGAAAAATTACATGGAAAATTTATTAGCAAAAAAAAAATCGAAGTTGAGGTCTCCCAAAAAAAGAAATTTTTTACAAATACTATTATTATGATGTTGAATTGGGTAGTAAAAAAAAATTTAAATTAGAAAATTGAAAAAAATTCAAAATATTTGAAATAAACAGAAAACTAATTAAAAAAAGCAAAGAACCAATGTTACCTACACAATGCACAAACTCTCTCAATTGGAATCAGTAAAAATCACTGAGAAAAAAGTCGAAATTGCAGCACAGGCGAATCAGTGAAAATTTACCGAAATTTCAGCGATTTTTTTCACAAAAACAATTTGAAAAAAAGTCAATCATTTTCCGAGTGATTTTTTTCTTCTTAAAAATTTGACAAAAATACGTATTTTCACAGATTCCTGTAAAAATTTTAAAACTTGAAAAAATCGAAAATTACAAAGTCTGCCAATCCGTTCAAAAAAGGTTCATTTTCACCCTCACATGTCTACGTTGGCTTTAACCGGCAAACTTCGAAACCTCACAGGACTCCCCTCTTCCCCGCCACCATATTCCCAATCTCTGCTTTCTCTCATCTCTCATCTCGTATCTTCACACACACACACATCCTCTCACAACTCTCCATCAAATCGAACAAACTCCAACACAGTGTACGAAGAACGCGAGCGTACGAGTATTTTTATAAGTATACGTCATAATAATTGTAAGCGTTTGCAGGTGAACTAGATCAAGTGAAAACTTAATTACAAACTTCGCGGCATATTAAAGTTTTTCAATCTGAAAGAAGCCCGTCGCGGCATCGCGACCGCGACTCCTGGCGCAGAACACCATAGACTAGGCGCGCTGGGTAAACACAATCGCGCCAGCCAAGCTAACCCAAGCTATATGTATATGTAAAGGTATACGTAGACGTACGTATTTCACCGCGAGTTAAAATGTCTCATACTCTGTTAAAACTTTCTCAATATCTCTCTCTCTTCACGTTATACTTTGAAATTGTAATAATATTTACTTTTGTTAAGTACGCGTCAATTTTTTTTTTCTTTTCTTCGCAAAAAAAAAAGAAAAGTGCTGGGGAAAAATCTTTCAATATTTTTTGTTGACTAGTCATTCTCGTTTCTCGCGTCAGGTATTTTTGTTTATTTTTGTTTTTTTCTTTTGAAAAAAAATAAATAAATAAAACTCTTTCAAATAATACTATCGCGTGCAGTATACGTACAGTGTATACCATTCTCAACTTCCAATTCTAATTTATGGTCTTGAAAATACGACGAGAGGGTTCGTATTTTGTAAAAATTGCTCCGATATGCCGCGTAAAGAATAAATAAATAGCGCGAAATTAATATAAACTTTGCTAGATATTAGGGTTTTTTGCCGCCGCCTGCCGATAAGGAACGGTTGCCAGTTTCGTTTTTTATTCCGCGGAATATACACTCGACTCGAGTCGAGTCTCGAATAAACATTTGTAAAAATAATTATCAACGTTGGAATACGAGATCGAGGACGGCGCCACGCCGCAGCCGAATTCCATTTCCTCATACACAAATAATATACGAACTGGCGGCGGCGGCAGCAGCGCATAAAACTCCAATGAAATCTTCAGATAGGCGCGGATATCGATAATCAGTCTTACATTTATTCTCGTATAATAAAATCGCTCCATATTCAAATCACCAATGCTGCGTACCGATAAGGCTAATAAATCAAGCGAGTTTAAACAAATTTTTATACATACCCGTGTACGTGCGTCGAAACGTGTGTCCTCATACATTTTAAAACAAACCCCCTCCTGGACTACTCCATTCTCTGCGGTTGTGCGGTTTGCGTTTCGGAACCAACCTCGTATGAAAATATTTCTACACCGAACACCTTATGGCTTTTCTGCTACCGGTATAAAATTATGAAATATTTCGACGACGCAGACGCCCCCCTTTCAGGTTCGTCTCGTCTCTCTGCCTCTTCACTCGCTAGGTACATTCAATGAAAACGTAATGAAGTGGCATAGAAAGATAACACGGGCGCGGCGACGTAATTTAGTCGACGCAATAAAAGCTATTCGATGAGCCGACGTGTTTTTGAATTTTTTTTTCTCTTTTTTTCCCAACCAGCTTTGTTTCCGCACCCTCGCACATCTTCCAACTTTCTACAGCCTGCACTCGTGCCTATGCTCATGCAGGGCGCGCTCGCGGTTAAAATTAAATACGCGCCAACGGCCGCGAAAAAACATTTCTGAACTGTTTTTTTTTTTTTTTGTTCATAATTACCGCAGATATTAATGAATAATGAGCTCGGATAACGTTATTAAAATCCGCGCACACTGTACCCGAAATGTTTTTAATTGCGCGAGGGATGACGTCACAGCGACCGCGATGGCTGGTGGCTTGGCGAGCTGCGAGCCGCGCCGCCGAGTTACTATGTTCATTAATTAAAAGCATTATAATAATATGCCTACCTAAACCTATGGATAAGCGCTGAATCGGCCGACCGACGCGACGATTTTGCAACGACGTTTCATTACGAAATATTTTCACTCTAGAAAGAGAGGGGTAAAAAAAATTACGCGTACGTGGGCGCTGCTGTGGGCTTTAGTTAAGCGACAAACGATACGTGAGAATGTTCCAAGGGAGTATTGTCGATAATAATAAATCTATCGAGGGACCAGTCTACGTACAGGATGAGGTGGTTTTTTTCATGCATAGTTTCTACCAAGAGACTTGGGTCTTTTTTTGTTGTTTTTTTTTGTTTTTACCCTTCCATGATCCTCCTCCTTCGTGATATCTTCTGTTGAGCGGATGGTTTAGCTCAGGGAGTTGATAAGCAGACAGAGAGAGCGGTGAACCTTGAAAAAGAAATAATTACATCGCTAGGGATCGTCGTCGTCCAGTTTTCGGGATGCGTGTTTGAAATATCGAGACGAATTTGTCAATAACAACATATTATATAGCTCTGTCGGAAAAGCCCAATGATTGATTGTTCGTTTACTCTCGTTAATTACGCAACAAACCGAATCGATCTTCGGCTGAATGTGAATACTAAGTTTAGGTCGGGGCGACGAAATGTATTTTTCAGACGACCGCATTAACAGTAGATCATTTAAATTGAGCAATGGAAGAATGAATAGATTCTACAATATAACTAAATTGAATAACACGTGACTGAATAACACTATTCCATTCGCTGAAATTGGTGATCTAAATGATCGATAGATCAAAATCAAGATTTTAAGAGTGGAGGCTACGCTGCTAAAATCCAATTTTCAAAGATGTACATCAAAATCAAAACTCCATGAAGATGTCGAAAAAATCAATTTTTTTGGAACGTCTTTCTGACGAGCGGTTGCTTGGAGGAAGTTCAAACTGGGACAATTGTGTAGAGTATTCAAAGGAGAAGGGGGCTACGTTGCCAAAATTCAATTTTCAAAAAAGTACCTCAAAATCGAAACGTTGAAAAATTCAATTTTTCCAAAACGTCTATTTGACGAGCTGTTTCTTGGAGGGGGTTCAAACTGAAACAATTGTTTAGAGCAATCAAAGGGGAAGGCGGTAACGTTGCCAAACTTCAATTTTCAAAAAAGCACCGCAAAATCAAAACCTCATCAAAATGTCGAAAAATTCAATTTTTTCAACACTTTTACACGACGAGCGGTTGCTTGGAGGGGGTTTGACCTAGGATAGATGTGTGAAACAATGAAAGGGGAAGGGTCTACGTTACCAAAATCCAATTTTCAAAGATGTACATCAAAATCAAAATCCCATCAATTCAAAATGTCGAAAAAATCGATTTTTTTGGAACGTCTTTCTGACGAGCGCGCGCGAGCGGTTGCTTGGAGAACGTCTACCTGACGAGTGGTTGCTTGGAGGGGTTTCAAAGTAGAGCAGATGCGTTTAATAATGAAAGGGGAGGGGGGCTACGTTGTCAAAATTCAATTTTCAAAGAGATACTTCAAAATGAAAATTCCTTCAAAATGTCGAAAAATTCAATTTTTCCAACACGTCTATTCGACGAGTACTTAGATTGATAAATAAAAATTCGAAACAAAAATTGATTAAACTCTATAAATTGGATAATGAAAATCAAAAAATTGATGGTTCAATTGAAATTTGATAACATTAAAAATCAGTCGAAATAAAAAAAAATCAATTGCGTAACTGAAAAAAAAAGTTCAACTCATACAGACAAAAAAAAATCATAAAAATT
Source organism: Paracoccus marginatus (assembly GCA_900065295.1). NCBI lineage: Eukaryota > Metazoa > Arthropoda > Insecta > Hemiptera > Pseudococcidae > Paracoccus > Paracoccus marginatus. Next base: position 8,439 of record FIZT01052127.1, read on the forward strand.
CATCACTCACTTTCTCTACTCTAAACACAAAACATTTCACAATTTCCAACCACTTCCATTAATCTGCCATTTACAACATTTTCAAAAAAAAAATCAACATTCCACCCCTTTAAAATCGCTCACAACTTTCATCCCAAAATCTCAATCATCCCACCATTTAAAACTTGTTCGTTTAAATTCTCCCTCATTCCATATGGCTCGCTGCCTACCTCTTTGTGCCTACCTCTTTGTACGTACCTTCACCTCGTCCATCAAACCCACTGCCGATTTCTCTATAAAACGAAGCTCATTTCAAAATGCAACGCCTTACAGTACTAAGTATGCGTCTTGGCGGAAGAAGAAAAAAAAACCAAACCTTGTATAATAATTAAGGCAAAACTTACACCATCCCTAATTTATATACTTTAAAGATGGGCCCACAGTCACGGTTCGAAACACGAGAAAACTTAATAAAACGTATCGAAGTTTTTTTTCTTTTTCTTCTCCAAAGATAAGGTTACCTCGTCGTAAGTACAGTCTTCTTTCTCTCGTCTGCTTTGGCACAGCAGGGTAAAAATATCCAAGGGTTGAGAGTCGCGTTCACCCGACAACCGACGGATCTTACACAGAATCGTGCGGGTACACGACCGACCGTGTGTAATAAAACAAGACACCGAAAACTCGTCTGCGAATATATACTTTGTCTCGGAGCTGTGTGTATTTTATCGCTGTTTAATTTTCATAAACGACTTAATTTTCGAGACATTTACAAAGAAACGTACGCGTATACTCGGAGATTCTGTTAGCACTGCGTCAGTTTCCACGCTGATGATTTTCGTAGCCGAGTACGTATAATATGGTTTGATTCGGTTAATGATTTAATGTATAAATAAGGAAACGAGGGCGAGATAGGATAGGAGTGTTGAGGGGAAATGGGTAAAATTGTGAAAGAACAAAGACGAAGAGAACTATGAAAATAGAGAAGTGAGGGTTAGGTACTCATCGGTGGATGGTTTGAAAAAAAATATAAATCAGTATCAAATATTAAAAATTCAAAACATCCTTAAAAGGTGTTTGAGATCAACGAGAAAAACGGAAAGAATCTCAAAAAATCTCACCAGTTCAAAACTCGATTCCATCGAATATCCAAACAGCTTTTTCAAAATTTCCCAGTTCAAAGCAAAATTCACACGTCGACACAAAACAACCAGGAAAATGTAGCGCCGTTCACATTTCAACATCACATAATTCTGGAAAAGAGCAAAAAACACACTTTAATATGATAAAATTCGAAAAATACTTTTAAATTACATTTATTACAAAATAATGGCCGAAACCAGCAAACACGAGTAAATTTATCACCCCCTCAGGGGCAATTTCGCTGTCTACAAGTTTGAAAAAAATCATCACGAATGACACCCTTAATACATTTTTGAACCGCTGTTAAAATAATTACAATTCAACGTTGCCACACTTACTCGATCCCACGCTATCGCCAGTGATGAAAAAAAAATGCCTCCTTCCGCAAATATAAATTCTTTGACGAAAGGGAAACATACCTATATTACACGTATATGATTTACAACACGACGGCGAAAACCGACACGAAAATATTTACTTTAATAGAAATAGGGAGAAAAATAAGAGATTGTTTTCCATTAAGAATGAATAAAGGTGCTTTTTAGAGAAAAAACATGCCAGCGAATATACTTACGGCGCTTTATAGCGAAATGTAACTTATTTTTTCTTCCTTTTTTAAATCTTAGCTTTGAGGGTGTTTTTTCAAAAGTATTTTTGACAAATTGTTCGTACTTATGTGGAATACGGTTTTGTTTCTTTTTCGCCAACTATTCGTTGGTACGACGGCGATACTTCCTTTCGTTTTTATTTTTCCTTTTCGTGGCAACTCGACGCGACAGCTCAGCTAAAAAAATATACATGTTTTGCCAACAAAAAGACTCGACAATGACACCGAAATTAAAGCGAGTAAATTGAAATGCCGAATCGTCAAATTACGATTTTCTTCGCTATATTCAAGAACAATGTAAAAAGAAAGTTTTTAGAAAAAGTTTTGCACCGATGATAAGCGACGTTACAAAGAAACCGAGTCGGCGAGAGGGACCGGCGAAGAAGACGAAAAAAAAACGAGAACGTTAACGAGATTAAAAAAGTTTGCTTCAAAATGTCAAAACTATTTAACTGGTCTTTCTCTCTCTCTCGTACTCACGTCCCGGTCCCAATCACCCTAGGGTCGACTTCATTGCCGCGGCTGCTTCTTTCTAAATACGTGTAACGTTACACTTAGAGTCGATAAAATCACATCATGCTGAACTGATTGATGAGCTCGTTAAATACTTTCCACGAAGGGGTTTTTATACCTCTACTCTCCGTCGCTTATGCTGCTCCGCACGTATCCAGAGTGTAAACTGTGTGAATATGATGCGACGAAAAATTGACTTTTTTTTCATTATTATATAAACATGCGAGATTCCGATAACGTTCGTGATTTTTAGCACAAATGTTTGGGATTTTTTTTCAAGTGATGAATTAATTTTTAATGGATTTAAAATAAAATTAAAGCGAGACGAACCGGACAAAAAAAAAGCTCGAAATAAGTTTGGAAGTGGCAAAACATCAGCCAGCAGCACCTTCTCTTTTTCTGTTCAATCTTATGTTTGACTAAACATAACGAAGGGGGAGAGCAGCGTAGCACTCCCTCAGGCACGAACCTTTTAAGGATAACTTTTCGTAAAATGATCCGTACAATTCCCTTTTGGGGTCTGATTAAATACGACAATCTTGGCATATAACGACTTCAGCTGTAGCCGGTCTCGTACCGTTGAACTGAGCATACCAAAGTTTTCTTCAGACTGGAAAAAAAACGAGCGTAAATATGAAAAAATAATTATATATATAAAAATCTGGCTAAAAGCTAGAATAAATAAACATCAATTCAGTGTATTGTACCAACGTTCGTTCTTTGAACTTGAATTTATAAATTGCTGAACGAGTTCATTCTTTCATATTTAAAAAAAAAAAACTCTTACGCAGGTTGCGTAATCTTTTGCGGGGTCGAACTTTTGTCAACTTGCAACTTTCATACTTTCGGAACGGCTCAACCAATTTTGATAAAACTTAAAATCTCACAACTTCACTACTATACCAACATTTTGCCAACGCCACCTTAAACTGAAAGTT
>FIZT01052131.1:0-19655 GCA_900065295.1 Paracoccus marginatus
ATTTCAAATCTCTACCTATTTTGGTTCCAGAGCTACACTCACTTAAAAATGATATACGAAGTTGAAAAAAAATTTTTTTTGAATAAGTGTAGATTTGCCCCTGCGGCTCAGAGGCTAGGCAAACACTCATACTTAGACTCATTATGTGTTGCCTAGTCACTGCCTGGAATTCCTTACTTCTACCCTGAAACACCTTGTAAATATGATATATGATGTAGGTAAGGTAGGCTGAATAGCCTAATTGAGAGAACGCATGAAACAGAAGACACAATGGAATGGTACTAATAAAGTGACAATTAAAGAAGTTTAGGCCGTCAATTTGATCAGGTACATGCTGGTACCTATCTACATAAATACAACACCTATACGTTTACTCGTACTTTTTCGTACTAAACTTGTGAATAAGGTAATGACTGAACCGTTCATTTAAAAATAAAAATCGTATATTTAATGATTCTTTTTTCCAAACTTTACTTATATCGATAAGCACAAGAAAAACTAAATACATACATATCTGACTGAGATGAGTACACAACAAAAGTAAAAATAAAACGCAATTCGCGCACCTACACCTACACTTAGTAAGAAATAAAGATCATAAAAATTACAAGATATGACGGAAAATCTATCGACTAGACTTGAGATGAACAACGAAAATGAGTTAACATAACAAAAGGAATTCTTGTAAAAATAAATCCTAATAATTTATGCGCAAAAATTACATTTTAACCTGCCAGATTAGCGCGGAATCGACGGAAATACGAATTAAAAATTTGAAGGTAACTAATACTCGTCCTATCTTATAAGTTATGGTAAGAAGCAAATTTTAAAAAATACCAAAAAAAAAAGTAGGAACTGCGCGATGAAAGTTACTTTGAAAAATGAGGTATAAAAATCTATAAATAGGTACATAATTCAAGTTTGAAGGAAGACAAGTTCATAGTAAATTACAGTAGACGTCTTGTTCCTTAGCACATGAGTACTTAAGCCATTGACAGGACCATTAGCGGAAATTTTAAGAAAATAAAAAATTCATCAAGATTTTTTTGAAACAAACCTCATGTGAACAAATATTATCAGATATGGCGGGTTGAATAGCGAGGTATTTCAATTAAAGCACTTTTTTTACACTGCCACTTATACACGTATCACTACATATGAAAAATTCACCCTAACTGAGATTTAGACATCTTAAACGTAAATATCCAATTGATTTTTTTAATTCCGCACAGAAAACAAAGAAATTATACGCTGACTGAAATTCATACTTTTTCTAAATTGAATAGTGGGCTTATTATTAAACTTCAAAGTATCACGCTACCTACAGTATGATTTCATCATGATTTTTTATGATATTTTAAATGAGACAGCATTATGGTTCGAGTGACAAAACCTTTAGAACAGACAAAACATTTATACGGACGTTCGCCGGTGTGATAACGTCGATGTACAGTCAATGTGGATGCCTGAGTGAAGGTTTTATTACAAGTGATACACTTATACGGTCTTTCACCGGTATGTATACGTTGATGCACGACAAAATATTTACGATGCGAAAATGTTTTACCGCAAATTTTACAAACCAACGACTTTTCATCGACGTGTATAAGTTTATGACAATCTAACGACTCTTTAGTCAATAATTCTTTTCCACATACGTCGCACGTATGCGTTTTTTCTCCGCACTGCGTGCGTAAGTGCTGAGTTAGCATGCGTTTCGAGGCGAAAGTTTGGTTACAAACGAAACACATTAGTTTACATTTACCAGTAACGTTTTTATGACTTCGGGCGTGATGTATATAGGAATTGCGCGTTGAAAAACGTTGCTCGCAAATGTCGCAGACGAAAGTCTGTTCGTCCGTTGACTTCTTTTCATTGGCGTGAATTTTAACGTGCGTTTCGTAAGTTTTCTTATACCGAAAATTGGTACCGCATTTTTGACACGAAAATGGCTTCGAGTCTAAATGCATTGAACTGTGCATCCTTAGGTGATGCTTCGTCAAGAAACATTTACCGCATTCTTCGCATTGAAATTTACGATCATCGTGAATATTTTTCATGTGTTCGGCCAGATGTAACGGATTTGAAAACGTTTCGTCGCACAGATAGCATTTTTTCGTTTCTGCTTGATCGTTACACTGGCTCAATTTATGCATAGCTAAAATATCTTCGCAAGAAAACGTCTTACTGCACGTTTCGCATTTATATAAAGGTTCGAGATCAAAATGATCATTCGCGCTAGGTCGTTTTTCAGAAGCAGGCGAGGGTACGGTAGATGATAATGTGTTTTCTGACATATCTTCTGGACTATTCAATACTTGAAAAATTTTCGATAAATTACTCAGCGAGTTATTAGCTAATTCGTCGGTATATCTGTAAAACAAAAAAAAATTGAACCAAGTTTAAACCTTGAATTTTTTCATTTCATCGGTATAAAGTACAAATACTTCAATCAAGATTCATGAAACGTAACGTACGTGTTAATACTTAAAAAATAGCAATCAACAAAAAACAACATGGATCGCAAAAGTCTACCACAATAAAAAATAAATAAATAAAACGAAATAAAAAAATGCAACTCAAGCCAGGAAATCAACGAAACTGATTTTTGTTATTTTTTAAACATTTTGTCGTTCACATAAGTACATGCATGAGAGTGTTAAAGTATATATCTACGCAAATACAATCGGTGCAAGCGGACGATATTTTCGAAACCAACATAACGCTAAAGGGCGTCGGTGAATACTTTCATTTTTCACCCATGTTGTTTAATGCCAATCGAACTTATAATTAATAAGTTAAGTATATAAATTTTACTGCATAGGGAACATACCTGTGGTGGGAGACGATGCATTCTTCATCACGCTTCAAATACTTACCAAAAAGAACATAAACTAAAATGTACTATAAGAAAACTAGAAATCACCACCATTGAAATCACATCGGTCACGAGAATCAGTAGGTAGAGAAAAAAAAACTTTACACAAAATAACTACCTGTGAACGGGATATGAACTAAGAACAAGAATGAAATGCTAACCGATTAAAAAATGGGAATTCATTTTGGTACACTGAAAAATTACAAAAATTTATTGCGATGGAATGAATGCTTAATAGCCATAGATAAGGAAAATGAATGGAATATAAATGAGCAGTACAAAATCATGAGAAACTAAACGATCAACTTCGCTTAGAACAATGAGAAACGAATTTCTTTTGAATTTTAAAATTTAGTTGTTTGTTGTAGGTAAATGACAACCAAGACATTATTATACGTCAAATTATTTTTGAAAACATCAGAGCTAGCTGTCGAATATTTCAACTGCGGGGAGAAAAATTCAACACGCCACATTTCATATTTGGTTCGAAAATCTTGGACTATTTTAAAACAAAAGTGTAAGAATTTCTATTCGGTCAAACAAAAATTCAACAGAATATCACAGCGACAAGCACTAAATCAAAACTATGGAACAAGCGATAAAATTCAAATAAATATTTTTCAGAACGACGAAAAATTAAAATAAAAGCCATCATCAAATAGTATTAAAAAATTGAGAGTAATTTCAACTCACCCTTGTAATTGTTTCAGCGCTGAAGTATGCTCAACTTGAAAACCGGAAGGGCCTGGTTTTTCATCTTGATAGTCCACATTAAGTATTTGATTACTTTTAGGCTTGTCAGTTTCTTTAGATTTCATATCAAACCGGCGTTTGTCTACATTATTTTCTAAGTGACTTTCTACGTTATTTTCATCACTGTCAACGTCCACACAATGATTGTTGGTATCTGAATCATTTTCCTGTAATAAATCCCAATTACTACGGAACAACATAAATGAACATGGAAAGACAATGAAATATTATGAAATCACCTCCGAAATGCAAGAATACGAGTAAGGTTGAGAGCTTTTGCAGATACTGCTCGAAGTTGTTGATTCATGGTTCAACCATGATAACAAATGTTTCTCTGCGTTTAACGTTGAAGTCCAAAAATCGTAGAATGCATTTACTTTATCAACACAACTTGAGCATATTCTTTTTGGTAATTTATCTTCGATAGTGATCTGGAAAAAAGAACAATCGTTAAATTTTCCTGTAAATAAAAGAGGTATGGGTAAAGATCTTAACAATTGAACGTACAGTAACTGGAAGACAAGTAGAAATTCTGTAGTAAATGTCCTTGGAATCATTTTCAAAAATGTTAACGTCAACTTGATCCGTAATAAGACATAATCGACATACTGTGGTCAATTCTGATGGCAACATCTCGTCAGTAACACTCAATGTTACGTTTCATGAACCAAATATCTACTCAGAATTATAGATATTCAAGTTTTGAACTACTGCAAACAGAAGAAACGGAATCATTTTTTTGTTTCAACTGTAGAATATAAAATAAGATTGAAGCCTCAATTTGAAATCATCTCCACTAATATCATAGACAGTACTTTTGACAACTTTTTGAAAAAAATTTATGTGTGTTGATAGTTAATCAATATTTACCAACAAGCCGAGTATTGATGCAAAAGATGACTGAGGTAGCAATTGCAACTAATTATTATTTTTCTAACGCCTTTGTAGATGAATGGCACATTATAAATGATTGTAGTCGTAGAATCAACTTTGGAAAAAAACTTCTCAAACAAAAATTAAATTTCTAATTTTGATAATAAGTAAAATTAACACACCACTACTCCTTCATAATCAACACACACAGCACAGATGAAAAAATACTATACCCGCACCCGCATGCTCGATGAACGTCAAAGGGCGACTCAAGGAACCTCGCCATCCATGATTGGTGATACTTTCATTAGTGCTTCTCATTGGTGTCCTGTTTAAGTTTGATTTAATGAGGAATGATTTGAATTTGAAGCAAAATTTCCGGCTACAATGAGTTACCCTATTTTTGAGACTAGGAAAGTTGAAATCTCATGTAAATTCTTAATGGTTATCTAGAACGCTTGCCATACACTTCCAGTCTTCTTTCCCGTTGAAATTTGAAACTTACAACGCAATGCAGAAATCAACACGCAAATCATGATTTTCTTCCAATACAAAATAATAATAATATAAATTATAATTGAATCATTAATACTTAAATCATTCACAGGTGAAAAATTTTATCAAAATTAAAAATTGTAAAAAAATTGATCATCATTTCTTCTTCTTTTTGTTTGTATTTTTCGAAGTTTTTGCGTTTATTTTGGACGTTGACGGAGATGCGCTATCAGTTTGATTAAGCTGTTTCTTTTTGACCTATAATTTGTGAGAAAAAAAAACAACTCAGAAATGCCTTCACCCGGCAATGAAAGACAAATAAACGTATTTGTTTCTTAATAATCACCAATATCATAGCGTCGACTTCTTCATTGCTGTCATCTTCACTCATCTCTTCTTCTAAGATATCACTGTTTGAATTTTTTTTGATCGGAGCACTAAGCGAATAGGGCCTTACTGGAGGATTTTTATTATACAATCTTGTAAACGCAGCTTTTACCTGGAAACGAATATAAGGGCAATAATAGTAGCATCTACTGAACTAAATGCCGAGGGTTGGAATAGAATTTTTTACAAGCTTCAGTACTCACTTTGCTGTCAACTTTTGATAACGGGTCGTTAGAGTTGGTCCAACTACAAATTTCGGACAAGCTTTCGAGATCTTCTCTCAATAAGTCATATTCATGCAATCTTTCTAGCGCCGTTTTTGCTCCATCAGAACCATCCTTTATCAAAGGTTGTAAAATGTGATTTCTTAAATATGGAGCATACTCCAAATTCACTGATTCTTTACTAGCTGAAATTCTATAAAAAATTACGAAATAAAAACATGTTTTATCAACAGTTGTTTGTGCTCGCAGCGCACAATTTGGGTAGAGATAGCGTATAAATATTATATTTTATGAATTACTTCAATCTCGTATGAATTTGAATTTCCTGCAGTAACCTATCAATTTTATTTGTTTTTGAATTTTTACCCAACCACGCGGGAAACGCTATTTGCCCGGAGCAATATCCTTCTAAAATTTCACCGGGAGCGTAACTTGCAAAAATAGCCTGCAAAGTTACATTATATTAATATATGTACATATTCGTAATGGAGAAAAATTTTAATAACAAAATTATATTCAACCTGAGTCGGTAGTAAGCTCCATGCGCTATTTGACCTAATCTCTTTATCTACTTGATCACCAATGCTAATACAATCTGCAGCTCGGGCATATAATCTCATTTTTTCAATTTTATCTTGAGTTCTGAAAACATGCATACCAAGTTATTTTTCTCTAAATTTCCACTGAATTGTGGGCATTTTTTGACAGGAAAAAACAAAAAACTAGGTACAAGTTAAAGAGTTTTTAAAGTAATGTTCGCAGTAATTATTTGTGCATTTTGCTTACTTTGTGTTCAAAGGTTTCACCATGAGATAATTTTCTTGCACAAAAAGAGGTGCCATACTATAATCATAGAAAAATAAATCGAATTTATCATGAATGGACATGTTTTTATGATCTTCTTTGGAAAACATTTTTCTTAGGGCATCCCAAGGGCTCTAAAAAATGCATAAATAATACTAAAAATTATTGAATAATTGTCAGGTATTTTCAGATCACTATAAAATTCAATACCAGTTTGACATATTTTTTCGCAGCTTGAAGGTCAGTACCCTTATCAGCAGCTAGCATTGACAGATGATTGAGAACAAGTCGAACGTCGTTATTACTGCTTGTTATAATGTTCGTTAAAACATCTGCTGGTACGTCTAATTTTTCTTTGAAACACACTGTTTTCATGTAACCCTATTCATATTATGACATGAAAAAAAAACTCTTATAAAAAAGAAAGCATAACACGATCTTAAACGGTTTTTCAACTTACTTTAATTTGCTCAACTCTCGGTCGTTGGAATCTCAAATCAAAACAATAATTCACAAGACTTCTAATTTTGGGATGATTGCGATCATTACACATACAAATAATAGGAACTTTGGTTAGTTTAATTAGATGAATTAGTTCTTGAACACCTCCTCGATCTTCTGTACCAGCCATTCCATCCACTTCGTCCATAACTAGAACATGTTTCTTGGTGATGGAACAGTTACGTTCTAGAAACAGATGAAATTTCCTTCAGTTACACCTACAATACATCTTTATTGAAACCTTATTTTCCAACGTAAGAGAAAGACAGTTCACCTTTGCCGTCAAATAAAGAAGTGATAGACGTATTTGTCAACAGTTTGGATACTTCTTCTTGAAGCAGCTTTTTTGACCTAGTGTCTGAAGCATTGAACTCCACCACGTCGAATCCCAATTCTTTACACACTAACGACACAGTTGTTGTTTTACCTGTCGCCAATACAGAAGAACAGGATGAATATAGTATTAAAAAAGCATTATATGTACATTGTAATATTCTGATCATCTTACCAACTCCTGGAGGCCCAGACAGCAAAGCAGCTCTAAAAGCAGATCCAGTTTTATCCGTATTCCAACCACCTGAAAGTGAAAATCTTCAAGTAAGGGTTGCCCATTGTTTCATAGAACACTTTTGATTATCTTACCAGGAGCATATCCAGGTTTTTTCGTACCGGAATTGTTTTTATACCAATCATTCAGCCATTTCGTCAATTTTTTCAAATTACTTTGGTCTCCTTGTTGTCCAATAATTTTCTTAGTACAATCTGGCTTGTATTTTTCTACCCATGGCATGCAATCACTAGATAATGGGGGTGGCTGTGAAGGACGAGTGTCTTTAATTTCACTCGCATTGTTTGTTTTAGAATTATTCAAATTTTTAGGTTTTTCAGCCGTACTCAGATTACCACATTTGGAATATTTTTTAGGGAAGTCAACAACTTTTGGAGATGCCATTTCATTTTTATCACTATTTTGCGAATCTTGAGATCCAGACGAAAGACTAGAGTACCCTGAATCCGACAAATCTTTAGGTTTCATGAACAACAATTTCTCGTCGGGTACAGTTTGAGTGCATGTTTTATTGCTTACTTCCTCTCTAACTTGTTTGTTAGATTCTGAGAGAGCGGAAAACTGCTTCAATTTATCTTTAATAGATAATTTAGCGGATGATTCCGAACCAGTAGTAGCACTTTTTTCTTTGACGGCAGCTTTCGCATTCTTTTTAGATTTTTCTTTTTCAGGTAAATCAGTTGTTTCATGTTTTACTTGAGATTTAAAATTCTGAGTATTTTCAACATCTTTCTCAATTGTTTCATCTTTAGAAGTATCAGATTTCGTATTTGTATTTGAATCGATCCAACCGCTACCAACATCGTCCAACTGAAAAAGCGCTGCTTCAAACTCCTCATCTTCTAGTTTGACATTACTTTTTGATGCTTTCGCCTGGAAAAACAGGAGTTTATAAACCATCAATAATTGTAAAACATAATATGAAAAAAAGGAATTATATTTTCTTACAGATTTTTTCAACTTTTCCTGAACTTCTTTTAACCGAGAGCTATCTCGTTTAACAGGCTGGCTACCAAAAACATCAGAAACTGAAGTTTCTTTAAAAAATTTCGATTTAACGTGGACTTGTTCCAGTTTTTCTAAAAATACAGAACAGTTAAACGATTGAATACTTTTGCTCTGAATAAAAAATTCATTAGCAACTTAGCGCATTACTTTGAATGGGTTTTTTCTTAGAAGAAGAAGAAATGTCTTCCGGCGAAGAATCAATTACTTCAGATCTTGAACGTTTCTTAGAGACAACCTCTTTCTTGTCTAGAAATTAACAAATCAAATTATTAGTGCGAAAACATCCAATTATTATTCACAAAATACGTAGATGGTTAATTACCGACCTGATTTTGAATTTTGCACACACGGTTTTTCACTTTCCCTTTCATCTTCAGAAGAATCACTAATTGCTGAAATCTTTTTACGAGTCTTCAGTTGGGGTTTCTTCTCTGTAAATAAAAGATAAATTGAATTGAAACAGAACTATGTAGAATGACTATCTGCAACACAATATAATACGCAAAATTACTTCTGTTAGTAGCTTTGTTGCTTTCATCTTCACTGTCTGATTCAATGAACGTTCTTTTACGTAATTTCGAATTAGAAACAGATTCATTTTTCGCTGAAGGTTCTGCTTTACTCCGACTCAATGTGAAATATTTGCGGATATCAGTCTACAAAACAGACAATGTCAAACATTATGGTCAAATACACTTTCATGATTAAAAATAATGATTTTCTTTAGTAAAGAATGAAAAAAGCAAACAAGAAATGAGCTTCGATAAATACGAAACCTTACCATTATTTTCAGGTTCGTTACGGCAAATAATACTTTATGATGTCGCCGTCAACGTTCCCGCGTAATTGGAATCAATTCAAAATCAACATCCACGATCTTTCAATTTTTCTTCAACCCTAAGAAAAGACAGAATCTGATGTATGTTACCTAATACACACAGGTGACAGGAGAAACAATTTTAACATGCTGAAAAATTTACAATGATTGCGCAAAAGAAAATTTTTTAATTTTTTCTCATCGCAGTTCGTATTAGTTCGCACGACGCACGAGAATTCCGCAATAATTAATTAATCATTATCATATCAATGAAGTACCTACGAATCTACGATGTACCGTGCGTTTGTGGATTGCGAATAGGAGTTGGAGGAGGAGGGGTTCGAGGGTCTGACGTCTGACGCTGAGGAAGCCCGACAACGACAAGTTTGCGATTCGTCAACTCTCTTTTCGACTTTCGAGTTTTCGACTCAAATGTCGATGTTATTTTGAATGATAAAGGGTGGTTTGGTAGTTTGGGTGGTTGAAGGTATGTACAGGGTGAAGGGCATGGTGAAAGGTTGGTTGGATTGGGGATTGATTACCCACTGACCCATTTCGCGACCCATTTGGCATGCATTTAAGACGAAGTTATTGTATTGATTATTTCATTATTTCACTTATTTCACTGTTCAGTATTTTCAATCTTTTCTGCATTTGAGCTTTTCCATTTCGAAAGCAGTTAAGTTAAACTGAAGTCTTGTATAGCAATCCTATTCAGCTCTCAAAATGAGAGATGTGGCTATCTTTTTGAAAAATCTCCACGGTGATCGTAATCGATAGGAAACTAAATTCGAGTATTTATTCTGTTGATATTTTAATGATGAAATATCCAAGTGTTATTCTGTGTTTTTGAACCGTTGTTACCATCATCGTTTCATTTTAATTTTAACCCCAAAAAACTTGAATTAAATTCAACTGTTTGTCGCCTCCACATCAGCTTGATTTTCACCAATTATTTGTTTCCTACTATCAGTCATTGCCAGTCTTCTTCAAAATGGTAAAATTCTGAATTCTATGAAACATATCGTAAGCGTTGCTTTTGCTTAAATTCTGTGTTACATCTTGATTTACTGATTTTTGCTTTGTGAATTTATTTGTAGAAATTGTGAACCTGTAGTTTGAAGAATTTGTGCAATAGCTTTAGCCGAGATATGCGTTTGTAATTTCTATACTCACGTCATTATGCATATATTTCAGCGTATGAAAGCTGGACGCTGTCCATCAGATAACTTATCGTTAACCAACAAGGCAGTTGTTAACGACAATGATTTTGATAGTGATGTCAAGTAAGTATTCTGGTTGAACAAGTGCTGAAACCTGAATTCAATATTCTTATTTTAATGTCAATTTGTGATTTTTATAGATATATTGAAGTTAACACCAATTCTGGACACCACTACGTTTTCACTATTTGCAGAGATAAAAATGTTGACCGAGGAACGATTGGTTTTTCGTTACCTCAAAGAAAGTGGGCCGAATTATCACTCAATCAAGATATTGAAGTGAAGCCATTCAATGTTTCAGAATGTTTATGTAACATAGTCGTGGAAGTAGATTTCATCCAAAAAAAATCGTATGAAATCAATGTTTAAAATTCATATAAAATTCTTCTTTCAATAAATTTTCCTCATCATTTTCTCAGAGCCACAACTGAAGCATACGATACCGACCAGATGGCTAGAGAATTCTTGGTTCAATTTTCCGGAATGGCATTCACTGTTGGACAGCAATTGGTTTTCCAATTTTTAGATAAAAAGCTACTGTCCTTAACAGTAAAAAGCTTAGAAGGTATAGTTTCTTTTTTTGTTTTATTTTTTCCCTCGATTTGGTATTAATCGAGTTATGTTCTTCAGCTGCTGATTTGAATGCAATAAAAGCGGGTAGAGAGTCTAAGCCTCGACCTACGAAAATTGGACGTTGTCTCGCAGATACAATCATTCAATTTGAAAAATCTGAAGGTTCTAGTCTTAATTTGACTGGGAAATCAAAAGGCAAAATTGTGCGCCAATCTATAATAAATCCAGACTGGGATTTCAATAAAATGGGAATCGGTGGTCTGGATAAGGAATTCAATGCTATTTTTAGAAGAGCTTTTGCATCCAGAGTTTTCCCCCCGGAAGTTGTGGAAGAGCTAGGTATAGAAAAAAAAACTCATTCATTATGACATCAAGCTTTAACTGAAATGTTCGATCATTTTTGAAATTTTAAAGGATGTAAACACGTGAAGGGTATATTGTTATACGGACCTCCGGGAACTGGTAAGACATTGATGGCTCGTCAAATTGGTAAAATGTTGAATGCTCGAGAACCAAAAATTGTGAATGGCCCTCAAATACTGGATAAGTATGTTGGAGAGTCTGAAGCAAACATTCGTCGATTATTTGCCGATGCTGAAGAAGAAGAAAAAAGGGTGAATATTGAATTGCTGAATATTTTTCGTATTTTTTTTTCATCGCGAAATTTCAAAAAATTTGCAATTTCTTCTTCAGGCTGGTCCCAATAGTGGATTACATATTATTATATTCGATGAAATTGATGCCATATGCAAGGCAAGAGGATCAGTTGGTGGAAATACCGGTGTTCACGATACAGTTGTTAACCAATTGTTGGCCAAAATTGATGGTGTAGAACAACTTAACAATATTTTGGTAATTGGTATGACGAATAGAAAAGACATGATTGACGAAGCTCTTCTTCGACCTGGAAGACTTGAGGTAAACTGGCAGTTTGCCTGATGTGTTTTGTATCAAAATTCAGGTTCTTTTTAAACAACTTTATCGTGGTGTAGGTGCAAGTGGAAATCAGTTTACCTGATGAAAAAGGTCGTTATCAAATTTTACAAATTCATTCCGCCCAGATGTACGAACGTAATAAGATCGCACCAGATGTCGATTTACAAGTAGGCAATAGAAGACTATGCAACCATTATAATCATGAATTTCTCATTTTGAAGCAAATTAATGTGAAACATCATTTTTAGGAACTGGCAAACTTGACTAAAAATTTTAGCGGAGCAGAAATTGAAGGTTTGGTACGAGCTGCCCAATCGTCCGCCATGAATCGTTTGATCAAAGCGTCGAGTAAAGTTGAAGTAGATCCTCAGGCTATGGAAAAATTAAAAATTGAAAGGGATGATTTCTTGTACGCCTTAGAACATGACATTAAACCCGTAAGATCATTTTTATAATGTATTTTCTAGTTTCTTCAGCGTTGTTTGAAATATGGTATTTTTCTGAAGTTTTGAACAAGTACGGGTATACCATATATACTGCTGTTTTCTTTTTTAGGCATTTGGTGCAAGTGCCGAACAGTTGGAGTATTGTCTTGCTGCTGGAATTATTGTTTGGGGTACACCTGTAAGTTCCATCCTAACTGATGGAGATTTATTAATCAATCAGGCCAGAGGTGCCGAAGCACTAAATCTTGTTTCTGTTCTCATCGAAGGTATTAGATTCATTCTTTTATTTTTGTGCAAGCGGAATTCGATATTTAATAAATTATTTTCAGGGCCTCCCAATTCCGGAACAACAGCATTGGCTGCTGAATTGGCCAAAAGATCAGATTTTCCATTTGTCAAAGTCTGTACTCCCGAAGATATGGTCGGATTTTCCGAATCTGCCAAATGCCTTAGTATTCGTAAAGTTTTTGATGACGCCTACAGATCCGAATTGAGTTGTATATTAGTGGATAATATTGAAAGATTGCTCGACTACGGTCCCATAGGACCTCGTTACTCTAATTTAGTGCTTCAAGCATTACTAGTACTATTGAAAAAACGACCTCCGAAAGGGAAGAAATTGTTGGTGTTGTGTACAAGTAGTGAAAGGTAAACTTTTATTATTTATATTTTCATGAAATACTTGCTTATAAATACACATTTCTTGTACTTTCGCAGACAAGTATTAGGCGATATGGGAATGTTATCCGCGTTCTCAGCCGTTTTACATGTTCCCAATTTAAACGATGTTGAACACGTGAAAGAAGTGTTGGAACAGTCGGATGTCTTTAGCAAAGAGGAGGTAGCATATATCAGGAATAAATTACGCAATCGAAAGTACGTTTAACTACAGTCGTAATTTTTTTATTTTATTCCAAAATTGTATTCTATCGTAATTTTTCGTATTTCAGAATATTTGTGGGAATTAAGAAGCTGCTGTCGTTAATCAATATGGCAGGAGAAGTTAACAGTGAATTTAGAGTCGCCACATTTTTAGCAAAATTAGAAGAGGCGGGAGATATAGATTAAGTACTCTTCCCTAATACCGATATTTTTTCAATTCCTATTACGCTGTTCTGTTTTGTTTTGTTTTTTTTTTTTTTTGCTTGTTAGTTCAACATTCCTTATAGGTACAATGTACATGTGGGTACGTACTTTGATATTTTAATCATTCTATCGATGTAATCGCGCTTTTTTCAATTTCGGAGTTTTTTTGTTTCATAAACAAATATTTATTCTCACGTTTTAAACACTTATCAAATCTCAAATCAATTCAGCTCAGTCTTAATTTAAAACGCCCACGTTAGCTGATGGGTTATGTTGTGAATTATGAGATGAACGCATCAAATAATGTAAGATAGAACATTCTGATGATTCAGAGGAGCGACACTTTTGTTTTCTTTTTATTTAATACTTTTCTGTTCTATTCAATTCAAGATTATGGACTTCTAATTTGTATTGAATAGATTTGAAAGTTGTTAAAAATTTCACTAAAAATGAGAAATTATTTATGATTTTTAACCATGCTATAAATAATATGTAGTTTGATTAAACAGATTTCAATTCTAGGGTGAAATACACTTTTAATTATGCATATTTTTCCGGACTTGATGATCCAAGTTTTGTTTTTAACGTACTGTGCTACTGTGTACGTTAATATAATTGATATTAAGGTCTGAACAAACTGTTACCATAACTTGGAATATATTCGTGTACATAGTAACCCATATTGATATTAAATTGAATGTCTATTATCTCTATGTTTGGATTTAATTTAAAGTTATAATAATTATTGCTATAATTATAATTATATATCATGTTTATGAAATCTTTTATTAGGATTTATTGTTATCGTTATCGTTTGATTGTTCTTTATTTACGTAATGTCGCAATTATTATGCTATGATTATACATGACTTATTTTAAGACAGCTTTTGTATTTAAAATAATCGAAATTTGCTTATTGCAATTTTGATTACTTTGTAGGTTGGTACTTGTATCACATTCAAAAATTATATTTTTGATGAAGGATGAGTACCCCTACCACAGCAAAATATGTTTCTGCTTTCTTTAGAGGAAAGTGAATTATTTTATGAAAAAGATGTTTTCCATACTGATACTTTATTATAAGTGAGGCTTTTTTGGATACCATTTACTTACATTAATTATGCAAGCATAATAAACCAGTATTAAACAAAATATTTTTTCACTTTTTTTGGTTTGTTAATAATTAATTATTCATTATTTTGAAGTACAAAGTACAGGCCTACAGGGGTAGTAGAAGTCATACCCATTTTTGGTGCTGAGCCAGTGTTGACTGTTGAGTGTGGTGGTGGTAACGGGACGAAGATTCAGCATTACAAGTTTACAGTTAGTCAATTCAATTGTTATGGCCTCTCGGCCTCAAATAAGCGTAAATTAGCGACTTTAAACTTTATTTAACTTTCATCCATTTAACATGGGAAAAGATTTATAAGCGGAAAAGTTATACTAAAGATGTGAATAAACTACCATCAAATAATGAACTACGAAAAAGGGTGGGGCGAAAGCCTCGCGTTTGCGACACCAATCTCATACAAGTAGCATTTAGGATAATTATGCCAATTATTCTAGTTCTTGAATTAAATATGTTGAGGAATGAAATAAAATAATGGAAATTGGAAATTGCGAAAAAAATTTTAAAATGTAGAATACAACACTAGCGCTGTTCTGTTGCGTTCATAAAATCATCTGTGATGTGAATCATCCGTTCCACCAATGCGATTGGTGGATTTTACATTTTTGTTCATTCTCCTTCACCCTTCCTTCTCCTCTCCTAATAATTTTTTGTTTCATGTACCGACCAAGAATCCAGACAGTGACCGAAGTACAAAATACATGTAAAATCAAATCGGACTAGTTGAAGATGTGATAAATAGACGAGTGTTGTGTGGTGTGTTTTTACGTACCTAATCGTTTTCATTTTGGCAATTTTTATTTTTATATCAGTTTGATAAGTGAATGGAAAAGTCTGCCGTAAATTTCATTGTTTAATGATTCGTTAATTTGAAGTTCGATTGTTATACCACTACGGAATTTTTTATAGTGCAAAAGTTGAACGTTAATGTGAAGTGATTTCGTGTTCTATTCGTAAGTTGTATTGTCTTGATACTTACCTAGTGGGTAATTTTTTCATGTGCATATAGTTCATTACGATACTACATCTACGACTGTTTTTGTGGTACCCATCACAATGTTTGGAGTCTGGTTTTACTTTTATCGGTTTGTACCGTCGTGTCTTTGATTCTGTAAATTGGTCTGATCAGTAGAAGTGGCTATACCTCAAGTATTTTGTACACTGGAGATATGTTCAATGTTCCCACTGATACAGTTTTTCAATTATGATAGAAAAATGTCTATGAACTATAGACATTTAGTGAAAAGCAAAAAGTTAGGTATTGTTTGATCATGATGACTTGATTGAGTTTTTATTTCATACGCAGAATTGTATATTTTGACGCTATGAACAGATTTTTGCGAGTCAGGCGGTATGTTTTCCATTTTGATCTTTAGTTTTCGAAACTTATTGTTGAAAAAAGATTTTAATGTCGTATACACGTACAGATCTTTGTATAACTTATTTCAGAACTTGAAAACCATTTTGTATAGCCTTTAGGACTATCAGTATCAATTAATGAGAAACGTAAATTTGTAAAGCAAATTGTAAACATAAGTGATTTCGATATCGTTGATAAAGGAACTCAACTTTACTATAATCAATTTACAATTGACCGCAATATACAAAAATTTTCGAAGAAGCTTTTGTTCAGTGTGTTTTGTACTTCGTAACTCCATAGTTTGAGAAAAAATTATTCCCTGAAATTTGGAATAATTCTCAACAATTACATTTTGTTTGTGCAGGTGTTTTCGGATGTTCTACGAAGAAGAACTAAACAATCATTTCACGAGTTCGCCGATACATAGGAATGGTGACTTAGTTACGAATACCTTGGAAATACATTCGTCGTTCCGTACGTATGATGTATAATAGCGGGCGCGACAGCGGCTATTGCGAAAATGCGAATTCGAATTTTGGCGAAGCCGCTCCTCTATCCGACAAAACGCCGCTTTTCAATACAAAAACATCCTCCAAACCGCGGTGTTCCTCTCTCGACGCTGAAAAATGCATACCAAGCGAAGATGACGTACATCTAATCATTGCTGATGATGGAAAATGTAAAAATTATCGAATTACCGGATCCTCGTGCCGAGCTTTGAAACACGCGGTTTCCAATTTGACCCGTCTGGATGACTTCATTTGCGAAAAAATTGGCGATGGATTTTTCTCCGAAGTATACAAGGTAAGCTTTTTCGTTTTTTTCCTCGTGTTTTCAACGAGAAAGAAGTTCGATGTAAATGCCTGCATTTGATATCGTGACTGTTTAAACACGTTTTTTCGAGCGTACATCGCATCGTTTTGCAGTAAAATTCATTTCCTGCAACGTTTTACTCTGATTTTGATTCGCATACCGTTCGACATGATTTCTTTACGAATTATGCTAATTATTGTAATAGCGTAGCAGTAGCATGTTTGGTGCGGAGGAACGTTCATTGTGTAAAATATACTCCTCGCAGAGTTTTCATCGAGAGTAAAAATCTAAATGTATTCATCTCCTCCGCGATTCTTCGAGTATATATCTGCTGACTTACTCTTTTAAATTGATTTACGAGTATAATCAAACTACGCATAAGCAATACTACACAACAGGGTACTTTGCAGTCATGAACAATGTGAAAAAGACACGAGAAAGTTGCATTCGTTTGGAAATAACATGTACGCTTTTATATTTTTTCTGGGATAACCAGATAAGCGATCCGATCAACCATAATTTGGAAAATGCATAGTACGCATCATTTTATTCAAATATTGAAAATATCGATAATGCGGATCATGCATTTTTCTGGCTACTATTCCAGCTTCGTAAACAGAAGCTAGATTAGTCTTAAATTCCATGTGTAGGTCCTAGGTAGACGTAAATCCTATGCCCAAACGTGTGTAGTTCAATTCAAACCCATCACACTGCGGCAATACTTGATCGGATACCTTTTTTTTCGAAATTATTTCTTATCGCGAATCGTGAAAAAATTGCCCTACAGAGTTTACGGCGTTATTTTTTTTCTCTTTTAAAAACTGCTAGAAAAATAAAAACAAAAATGTGCCAACAATAACCTCTTGCTCTAATATCCAATAGATTTCCTTTTACGTTTTAATTGCTCACTATGGTAAGCGAAGTATTACACATGGTCTCATTATTCTTCTTTTTTGCATATTTATTTTCATTTTATGCAACAGTATGCATTGGAATGCGTCGTTGAGTCAGCTATTGATAGTGGAATTTTATTAACTTATTGTTCTGCTATCGAGATTTGCGTTTTTATTTTTCATTAGTTTTCATAAAATATACCTACCTACCTGGCGTCTCGATTTGAAAATCCACGAACATGAGACAAATTTGTATTTTCGTGATAACGAGATCCTAATCCTACCAGTGTCTCAACTGTCGGTTGATTTGTTTAATTATTCTTTTTTTTTCCTTACTTTTTTTGATCTATTTTTGGAAAAATATTTGGCACTTGGTTTGTTTACATTCCGTCGCGGTTTTCAGCATTATTTTGCGGGTGAAGTCTGTAGGTGCGTTACCCGTGTTTCGAAATGAGACGTTGAAATAGTTATCTTCCTCTTTGTAATGGTACACTGCACCATTGCATTGCTGCTAAATAATTTTTTCATCCGTCCATGTACGCTAAATCTTTCGTAAATTCTACCGGTATGGTAATCGAAAAAGAGAAGCCGAACTGAAAATAACGCTTGGTCGGCACTCGGCCGAGTCGTATTAAATATATAGGTTTATCGATTTAATTACACGCTTACTAATCGCGAAACTTCGAAATTATGCGAATTGCTCGAGGTAAAAAGATGTACTCGTACGTGCTATTTTGTACCATCATATGTATGCGAAAGAACAGTAGCAATTTTTCATCGATTGGAATTTCGTATAGGTAATGAATAGACGGCGAATTTTTTTTATCGTCACGCCTCCGGTTTTAAAATAAATCGTGATTTTAAAATATAGGGATATCGATGAAAAATGATCGCATGACAAGCAACCAACCAATTACGTAGAATTTTTACTGGCGAGCTTTTTACACTCGATAGTAAATCTTCTATGTGTATTTCGTTCGACGCGTCCAAAAAGTGAAACAAATCACATCAATTTGTTTTGAATTTTGTATTCCTTGCTTGAAATTATCTACATCCGGTTTCGTCAAAGGTTATAATTTTTTTTTTATTGCTCTTCTGCTTTTGACTGATAAAAAAGGGTCGTACAACAAAGATCATCGATATTACGTTCGGACAAATGTAGGTTAATTATTTTCAAATCTTCGTAACCTTGGTCCAGTTCAATTTTTCGCTTTTGATTACGACTGTGTACGACTCTTTTAAAAAAGAAAAAAAACACATCGGGTTGGAATGAATTATTGTTGTAATGGAAAATTGAATTATTTCTTTTTGATTTATCCGTCTGCGATGGAACAAGAAATCGTTAAAATTTAGTTTAAACATCGACATCGGTGCTCGACTAGTTTCTTGCTGCGAAACTATAATATTCATTTTCATTTTTCGGAGGAAAAATTACCTACTCGTTGGGGTGCTTTTAACTTGATGAAAATTCGGTATGAAAGTTGTCGTCAGTTGAATACCTTCCAAGAATATACAATATACATATAACTATTACGAGTGTTTTTATATAGAATGTAATTAAGAATTCTGTATAGGAAAGTCGAAACGAATTAATTAGATGATACTAGACTACTTTATACTTGCCTATAGTATTATTTTTACTGTCTGTTACGAAGATTGTAGCGACACTAACTTGTACCTGTTGTCGTACTGAGGCCACGGTGGCGGTAAACTTGTACGTGCTATTATGTATGTAGGTTTAAGTTTAACCTTTAATGATGAGTAGATACTGAAAGGAAGGTGTGTGTAACTGAGTATACGTTTACGTACGTACATTAGGGTGGTTCGAAATGAAAAACATACCTTGGATTTTGACCAAATTCGGTGGGGTAGTTTACTTTGAGTGAGG
>FIZT01052136.1:0-14396 GCA_900065295.1 Paracoccus marginatus
TTCGCAATTTTCAATGTCTACCGCGCGCGTTGAACTTATTTTCAAGAAAATATTAGAGATATTTGTGCTCTAAAAAAATTCGAAATGTTTCCCCTGCATAACAGTGGCCATTTTGCTAATTTCTTATCAGTTTTCGTAACAGGTCCACTATGTTCGAAATCAATAGGACCTACACGACCGGTCACTTTTCATACAACCATAAAAAGCTTTGTAGTTTATAAAACGTTTAAAATTTTGTTTCAATTTACTCCTTAGAGTTTCATCTTTCATTTAAGACCAAAAATAAATTTCTAGCAATAGTAATATGATGATATTTAAGAAAAAACAAAGTGTGCATCACTGGTACAAAATTTGTCCACTCCTGGAACATGGGTGTCCATTACTGGTACAAATGCGTATTTTGTCACCATCATTCATTTTCGAAGTTTGAAAAATAATTAAATGAATAAAACCTAAGGTTAATTTTTTTTTGAAACTAGAAAGTCTGAAGTTTCGAAAAAACTATTCACTTTCTGAAAATTTCAACTTGAATGCTGAGATATTAAAGCTCAAACTCAAAAATTCCCTTAAGGTGTCCATTACTGGAGCAGTTACCTTAACTATGATGTCATTGCTCATTGATGACCATTTCATTGCTCATTAGTGATATTTTTTCTAGTATTTCTGTTTTTTTTCTCTTTTTGTTACAGTAAGTGGCATTGCTGCTGAATTGGAGCATATTAAAGATCACATATTGTCGATTGAAGTTAGTGATCACCACAAAAGTGAAGCTTTGGAACAATCGTTCAAGAAGGTATATATTGTACCAAAATTTTTAAAATCATTAAGCTTATTGTCTAAATTTCTTCTGTTTCATTAGCATGCTTGGCATACATTGGAATTGGAGGGAGTCCCTGCTTCATCATCCACAATTTCAAGTCAAAGAGAAGCGTGTCAATTGGTTCAAAACAATTTTCGGTAATTAGCATTATATATCATTAATTAATTAGTCTAAACATCAAGTCATTAAATTGGAATCTCATTTTTTCAAGTATTGGAGCTTTGGAACATCAACAGTTTCATCACGTCAACCAGATCATCATGAGTCAATCTGAAAAAATTCTCAGTTATCGACACGATGTAGCATACACATATTTATCAAAAACGAAAACTTTTTTTTATCCGTCTGTATGTCATGTACATATTCTTATGGATGGGTTAATCAGCTATTTCAATACATCGCCGGAAATTCAAAACATGAATTCGGTTATAAAAGCTGCTATTTTGAAGTTGGCATTTCTTAGCATCCATCCCTATCCAGATGGAAATGGAAGGTCATCAAGAGCTATTTTTAATGGTCTGCTGAGACAACAGGGATATCCATATATAACCATCCCTGCAACAGAAAAGACAAAGTAGGTGATGATATAAACTTATTAGCTATCGTTATGTTAATCAAACTAAAATATAGTATTTTATCATGATGTGGCTTCCCTCCAGATACTTTGCAGTCTTACAAGCGTACCGGAAAAAAGGAAACATGAAACCATATATGCGGTACATATTTTACTGCATAAGGCGATCCTTGAGTACTTATCAGGATGAAATACGATCTTCAAATCAAGATTCTAATTTGAGTATGTATTTTTTAATGTTGTGCCTTCTGCAATGCATGATTATTTTTTCGAATTATTTTGTGTTCTGTGATTTTATTAGGTGAATAAATCTGTTATCAAGGATTCTACATGTTGAAGCTGGAGACCAGTGATTGCTATTGATTGATCCTGTCTTATATTTCTCCCATTCGTCCTTTTTTTGTTCATAAATTTGTAATGAAATTGATCAGTGTTCATGTTATACGAATTATTTTAAGTTTTATTGTTTGAAATGCAGCCCATGAAATATCAATTTAAATGATTTTTATAGTTTATTGGAATGTTTTTATATTATTGACCATTTTACAGGCTACTATCAAAGGGTACAGGCTAAAGCTTGTCCTATAGCTACTTGCGAGTAAGCTTTCCCTCATCCCTTACTTTATTATTCAATAATACCCTTGCGTCGCAAAATATTTGAAAATAGGTAATAAAATAAATTACTAATAATTATGTATCATGTAATTCTCAATTCTTCATGATTCGAATTCGTGATAAGTATCATTTCTGGAAAAACATGAGTAGAAAGGCTGTCTGTTAAAAAGAAGGTACCGTAGGAAAAATTGAGAACAATAAAAAAACATAAAAATCAACATAAAAATTTGCAATAAAAGAAAAAAACTGAAAAGAGTCAAAAAAATGTCACAACTTCACAAGCTCATATTCTACGTCATAAGAAATTGAACCAATGCGACCATGGCAACATCCAGAGAAGCAAAATAACTTTTTCTTGTTGATGTTTTTATTTTTGTTGATAACTGATTGATAAGAAAGATGGTAAAAGCATTTGAAATTTTTATTTTAATCATGAACTAGTCGATGTTCTATAAATGAAGTACGTGCTATCATTTTGAAAATGCTTCTAAACTATGAACAAGTGTCAGCTGAGATCATACTGCGCTTACAGGACAGTCAGTTGTAAGTAACGTAACTTTATCCTTTGATTGAGCAACATTTTTAAATGCTGATTGAAATTTTATTTCGTTGTCAACTTTTCAGAAAAACTTTCGATATAATCTTCAAGCCAGAGAAGAGCGATACGTTACCAGTAATTTGCATTGAACATAATTTAGGAATTGAGTCATGGTGCGTCAAAGATCTCTACCTCCAAGCATATAATATAGTTTTCAAACAAACTTCAGGTTATCTTTAATTTTTCAACATCTCCTACTTTATTGATTCTTTACATTACAAATTACATTTCGTTTACAGCTGCAGATACTCGTCATTATGACGCTTCTACGCTTATCTTGTTACTATTGAATCCAGACATCAAAACTTTATGGAATAAAAGAAGATCTGTGGTATTGGCTGGGAAATCCCATACATCTTTTGAAGTCAACTTCACCAAAATAGTACTTACTTATAAACCGAAATGTCAAGATGCGTTAAACTATAGAAAATGGTTGCTCAAGGTATATGATCATATCAGTTATAATCATTTCATATTGAATGATTTGAATCTCATATTAGACGCAGCAAGTCGTCACGTAAATAATCACGTAATATGGGATTATGGAATTTGGTATCTCAACTCCACTGATTCTCAAAGCTTAGCCAACCTCTCTGTCGCACTTTGGGACCAAACAGCTAGTTGGATCAGTAAAAATATTTCGGATTATAGCGGTCTTCACTTCCGTCAATTTATTATTAAAAAATTAATCTCCGAAGATGTTGTTCAATTAATCGACTATAGTTTTAAGAAGAAAATTATGCTGACTGGTTTAGAGTTTATCGGCTCGGTCATGAAAATATCTGACGAAAATATACTTATTGAATGTTGTCAAAAATTCGAAAAACCCGAGTACAGTAGTTTCTATGTGGTAGGAGTTCTTTTAGCTGATTTTGAATTGAACGAAAATATGATCTCATTTTATAACAATCACGAATCTTTATGGAATCATAGACGGTTTTTATGTTACTATTTTCTATCTTTTTTACCCGCCACCCTTTCTGGCGAAAGTAAAAAATTATTTGCTACTTTGGTTAAAAAAATTCTAGTCATGGCAGCTAATTTCCACGATGTTAATGAATCTAATTTATTTGAATTTTTGTTTTTCAAAATTCATTGTAATTTTCTAGACAAATGTCGTGATACTGAGAATCAGTATCATTCTTCTAAATACATTGACTGGTTAAAAAAATCTAAAATATTGAACCTTAGTTTACTAACATGATTGTTAGTTGTAACTATGATCTCAAATGCTTACCAAGTAATAATAGTAATGCCAGTGATGCTAATTTAGCTTACGGATGCATCATTCTATTCGTTGATTTCTTTATGAATAATGTTTTACTAAATTTTTTTTCAATAGAATGTCTGTTTTTTACTTTGAGTTTTATTTTTTGGCGCTACTTTCTGCCTATAACGAATCTCTTTGAACTTCTTCCTACAAATCAATCGTTGTCTTACAAAATAGTGCATATTAATAAAGGAGAACGTTTCGAGATTAAACGATGATACTGTAATAATCAAAGAATAAAATGAATTAAAAAGTTGATTTCAGAATGAAAGTGAAAATCTACACTTCTTAGATAGATTCATCACTAATCACTAGATACAATACTATCGCTACTGCAAGCTGCATACGATACTGTCTCTTTATAGTCAAATAATGACTTCTTTGGTTGTGTTTTGTCGACTTCTGCGTTCTGTTTTGTAGTATTATCAGATGGGCGGGGTCTTCTGAAATTAAAATGAATTTTAAAAACGTATAATTCACAAACTCATAAACATTGTCTAAAAGCGAATATTTTCTCCACCTTACATGTGTGATCGCAACTTGGGCAATAATTTCGGTTTTTTGCGAAAATCCACGTTGAGTTTTTTTACCTCTCTAAACTCACAAGGATGAGCTTTTTTAATATGTGCATTCAAATCACTCTCCGAAAAGTAAAATTCTTCACAAATGATACAACATTTTAAACTATAAAAAAAAAAGTCAAGCTTATAGAAAATTCAATTTTAAAATGTTTTGAACGAATGTAGTTAAACGAAAAATAGGTACGTTTCTGTAGAATCCGAATTTTCTTCACTTGTTACAATTTTTTTGAAATCTTTTACTTTTTTAATCACGACAATATCGTGAATCTCTTTTTCGTGTCTTCTCAAATCATTTAAAAAAAGAAAACGTTCATCACAAGTAGCACATATTTTCCACCTAAAAAAAGTCATGAGAAGTTCAGAATTGAAAACGATACAAAAGAATCATTTAGCTAGTAAAGTATGAAAAAAGTATCATTACTTCTGCCGACGAGTAGGTTTTTTTTTCGGAAAATTCTTGCTGGCGGAGAAATTTTCATTTGAATGAATCAAACGCTTATGTCGTAGCATACCCTTTTTCGACTTATAGAATTTTCTACATCCCAAGTTGCATTGAAAATATATCGGACTACAATCGGGGTGATTTTCGAAAATATGCTTGTTGAGCGCTGAATAGGACTCGAAGAAAAAATTGCTTTGAACATTTCTAATTCGGCAAATTAAGCATATCTTCTTCAAACTTGAAGAAGAAATGAACAATAAAAAATGTGGATAATTAATTGAAACGAAGCAAAAGGTACACGAAAATTACATACCAACGCTGCTGTCCTGGAATCGGTTGACAGCTGGGCTCATGACTAGTATCAGCTGTCACGATGCTGCAAGGTAATACGAGCAATATTATAGTAAAAATGAATGGGAAATTTTTAGCGTAAATATGCGCAGTTTTACCTCCTTTCGGACCGATTTTCGAGGAAATGTGTTTCACCCCCCGACTTGCAGGAAACGACCGGCTGTTCTTGCATGATCTCTATTCTCGGTAAACGGATAACCAGCTTAGTTTTTGAAACCGATGGTTCTTCTAAATTTGAGCTATCATTTTCATCACTTACACTGAGTTCTATATCACTGTTACCTCCTTCGGAAGTATTTTCGAACTGAATTCTGGAAGTGTCCGAAAATGAGACTGACTTCCCATTTTCAACTAGCACTTGATCGTGTGATTTCAAAGAAATGAAATTATCGACTAAATCGTGCGACGAGTGATGTTCTACATTTTCACATTTATCAACAGACTGTTGAAAGGGTTTGAAATTTGGTTGAGAAGAATCCCGCAAAATTTTCAACAAAGATGTGTTTTGCTCTAGTTTACTGATGAGAGTGATGAAAGGACTTTTCAAAAATCCCTGATGTAGATCTTCCAGACAGCTCGCGAGCTCATTTTTTTCCTTTTCATGTTTATTAATAATTTCTCTGGATAACGTCAGCTTCATTTTTAAATCTTCTTTTTCGGCATTTATTTCTTGTAGCGATTCTTCCAGCGATTTCAATTTTTCTTTCAGCTCAGTCCAACGCGATCCCATTTCTCTTTCCATTGATTGAAGAAGTACACTAAAAAACAGATCGAATGATAAAAAGAAATCGGTAATAGTTTCAACCATCAAACGTAGGTATAGTGGCCCTGCACAATCGATCCCACCGTTAAAAAAAGCATCATTCATCGGTGTACTATTTTACATATTATACTTGAGGCAGAAAAGTGATGAAAAGTTACTTGGTATTTGCGTTGGTAAAATCCATAGCACCAATTGAATTAGATTTTAGGCATAAATTCAGTAATAATAACAGTACTATTTAATAATGCTTTGATTCGATTTCATGCGACACGTTCCCGAAATGAATTTATTTTGTTATCACTGTGTTATCAGTTCCGACACTGAGTCAACGCCGGTTGCGCGCTGACCGAGAGGAT
The DNA here is from genome assembly GCA_900065295.1 of Paracoccus marginatus. Lineage (NCBI taxonomy): Eukaryota > Metazoa > Arthropoda > Insecta > Hemiptera > Pseudococcidae > Paracoccus > Paracoccus marginatus. The sequence goes on from FIZT01052136.1 coordinate 6,371, forward strand.
CGGTGTTGGCGCTGGAGGATCAGTGATCAGTGGAGTGAGGACGTACCACAACCACTACTTGTTGACGTTGACTATGGTCAACATGATAGTTCTACGCTTCTACCTACCATTTTTTTTGTTCTTTTTATTAATTATTTCTCACTCCTTACTTCGTTATTATGAAGCAGAAATTCTGCAACTGCTATTCGAGAAATTGTAAAGCAGCATAACAACAAAAAAAACTTCACATCTATTTAGAAAAAATAAAAAATTGTTACAACTCAACAGTAGATAATCTTCAACATTGAAAAAATAACCAATATTTCGGGGTTGAACGCTATAAAATAAACTGCTCATCTTCCAAACATTTGAAAGAAAAGAAAAGCAAAACAGAACAACTAGACAAACAAAAACAGACGTATAAAACTGAAACAAATTGTCTCCTTCAAATTGGCTCGAAAAAACAAAATAATAATAATAATAATGATAACAATAATGCATCTCATTTGTAAAATAGGTAGCTTGAAAAAACTTTCAAAAGAAAGTGATAGGTACATTAGATGTATGACAATATTATGTACGTAATAAATGAGTCTTCGTACAGTCATAATATTTGTTCACAAATGAAAAGCACAATCACATCACAAATTGGCATTTGAAAAAAAAACTTGCGGCGAAATCCTGAAAACAAGAGTAAATTCAACCAGTAAAAAATGAAATCAATGTACACTAACTCAACATATTGGGTAACAAAACACAGCTTAATCTGTCGCTGAAGGTTCAGAATTGTGATGAGTGGCCATATGATTATTTAACCACGATAACCCTCTGTAATGTCTTATACAATATGTACATTTCAAATAAAATGGATAAGCATCCGGATGATTTTCATTTAAATGCTCATCAAGCTCATGATACGTTTTGAACTTTTCACATGGAATGTCTTTGTGGGAGCAAATTACACAATCACTAAAAAAAATTTTAATCAAGAAGTAAATTGTAGTTTTTTTTTTAGCGAGAGTTTATTCATTTGTACTCACAGCTTCAAATATCCGTTGTTTACTGATTTTTTCATCTTTTTATGTTGTATTTTTCGTACCAATCTTTTGCTTTCACCATCGGGCGGGAGCGGTTCTTCGGAGTTCGGATGAACTTGGCGACAGTGTAAACGAAGATGAAGGTTGAACGCAAAAATTTTACGACATGTCCCAATAGGACACTGCCACGGCCTGAAAAACAGATTTTTCATGAAATATAAAACTGCACAGGTGCCTAGGTGCATAGAAATTTTTTTAAAGGTACCTTTGTCCTGGATATAATTTATCTACGGCGATACTTAAATCTTCTCCGACATGGCGTCGCCTTACGTGTTCATATAATCGTTTGACAGTTCTAAAGTGTCGTTTGCAACTACCGTGTCGATAATGGCAACGGAAATAAACAGGATGGGGTTTAGGATGACTACTCATGATATGAATATCTAGAATTGAATAGCTACTAAATACTTGCTGGTCATTTTCGCAAAGTAAGCACTTCCTGTAAAATATAAATGCTTTTTTAAAGCAATATTTGCATACTTGAGAAAGCATTAACTTCAAAATTTTATAGACGTACAGTAATTTGGAATTCTTGGGAAGCCCAACGAAATCTTCATTTAAATCGGATGATTTTCCATGAGATGGACGCTTAAGTTTCGCTTCCTCAGAAAATTCGGAGGGATACGAACGTTTGTTGGGTGATTTTGAAAGCTCTTGTTTTGCAGTGGTTGTCTCTCTGTGAAGTATTATCACGTTTTCAATTAAGTGTATTTTACATAGAAGTAAAAATAATCATAACAATCACCTCTCCAAACTAGAAATTATATCGTTTACGGATTGCTGAATAGATTTTGAATTCGCGTTGGTGATTCGAGGCAAATTTACCGTGAATTCAGGTCGTACACTGACTGACTGAAATTCACTAGAATTCAGAAGAGGTTCTTCATCGTCGTCGCTAATAAGATTCAAACCAATAGAGCATGGTTCGTTCGTAGTACAAATTAAATCAGAATTACGATCAGGAGACATAGAAGGCGAACCAAATATCTGTGACAATAGCTCTTCAGGCGTCCCGCCGGGATTTTTTGATTTATCGCCATTCAACGTCACTTTTTCTTCATCGTTACTTGAAAAAATCCTATAATCTGGCGATTTATTTAATGACGGCGATTCTCCCGCTGAGAGAATTTCTTCATGATTCACACCCTGTTGCAAAAGTAGTTCGTTCGATACTCGTTCATCGATACAATATTCGTCCGAACGATCTTCACAAAATTCTGCTGATGTGGGAGATTCTTTTCTGGGAGAACTGTCATCATCTGTAGATACAGCAGGACGAGAAGAGGGCTCGAATGACGTTTTTTCGCTAGTTAAAATTTTTTGACTATCGTTGGAACGCTTTACATTTTCATTTATTGAAAGAACTTCGGCATTATCATTAAACAATACACCGGCCTGAGGCGCGTATTCCGACGAAATTGGTGAAATAGCGTTAGAAATTTCCGAACCTTCACCACGATCTGCGCTTTCATTGCGGTTCGGAATAGACTCAAATTCATCGCTATTCGATAAATGAATTGATTGAGATGAATTTACCGATACTTCAGGAGATATGACGACAAAAATTTTCTCATCCCTGGATGAAGGTTTGGTTAACGTCGTTTTGTCGACAGAAAAATTGCGACTTACGGCAAAGTTGTTTTCATTTCCATTTAATGCTGAACATTCAGTTCCGTTATCAACTGATGCTGCCTTTTGAGGCGAATATAACGACGAAGTTAATGCATCATCAGCATTTTCTTCATTTGAGGCAGCGTTGCGAGGCGGTGAATCAACTGAACTCATCTTTTCTCCATTGAGTGATGTTTCAACTGGAAGCTCACTATTAGCAGAAGTAGGATCTATTGTAGAAGTATTCTCATTTGATGATTTATACGATGGTGAACAAGGTTCTTCGTCAGAAATCTGATCGATGTTTTCTTCTTTCGAAGGATACGTTTCATTTTCGGGTGAAGAATAACTATGATCGCTCACACCGACATCATCAGTAGAAGAACGTGGCGTTGAAGTTTCATCACATAGCACTAATTGAGAATTCGTATCGTTAACTCGTCTAAAAACGGACGAATCCGAACAAGAATTTTCATCGCTACTATTGCTCAATATGATATCGTCGATGACGAATGGAGTTTCGTTGACGATATGCGGCGTTGAAATCGCAGCGGTGTTTTGAGCCGGTTCATTCCTCGAAGATATTTTCTGCCCTAATGTGTCGATCCATCTGTGGAGAGGATTATTTTTCAAATCTTGATATAATTCTCGTACAACATTGGCCAATTCTTCTTTTTCTTTTTCAACTTTTTTCGCATATACTTTACTCGAATTTAGTCTCTCTTGGAGCTGATTTTTTTCAATTTTGGCCGCAGCTAAAGAAGCTTCCAACTTCCTATAACGTTCGCTGAGTGTATTCCATTTTGAACGAAAAACTTGAACTCCTTCAAAAAAAAGACTGGCAATAACAAAAAAACAATATCAAATTAATCTCAAAAGCTTCGAAATAGCTCTAATAAAAAAAAAATCGCGCAATAATTAAAAATATACCGCACCCACCCCTTTTATTCTTGAAATTACTTAAAATCTCCCTTCCTAACGAGTTCTTCGCTGACTACGGTTTTGAAAATGATAGTTCTCAATGCAAAGCATTTTGGCTACGATTTTGATCACATAAAAATTTTGGTTATAAATGAAAAAAGTAATCGCACCGGAAGATATTTTAGTTTCAAAGGTTTCAATACACCGGCTGCCGCTGGCCGGCTTCCGTCCGACTCCATTTTCATTGACATAATTATTATGTAATCCTACAAACTTTCAATTTCAATGTTAACTTGAACAGACAAGAATGGCATAGTGCATGGGGCATACGTACTCAATATTGTCGTCTTCTTCTACAGGTTCCATAGCAATATTGGGTAATAATTAACTTGAAATCATATTTTAAAATTTAAATTCCTTAAAATACTCTAATTAATCATCGATACCTAATTAAAATTTCATTTTTCCGCACCAGCCAAGCGGAACTTCAACTTTGAAGAAGATGATTGATGAATGATGACCAACGTCAACGTTGAACGCGAAGTATTTCGACGTATTGACGCACGTAGAAAAAATCACAATGTCGGTAATTTTTCCCCGCTAGGTTCGCTTACTACTTGGTTGATCGAAAACGGTCTTCAGCTGTTCACTTCTGTACTTTTCCACCTGTGCGTTTATTATTATCAATGAACCGCAATTATTTCAATGTGGGTAGCGTAATGAATTCGTCAATGAAATAGTTATTTGTTAGGTGTTTTCGGTGTCAGCGTTTTGAATGTTTTGAAATTTTTTGGAGTTTTCTTCATAGTTGTGTGATATCATTAAAATTGATTCTTTAGCAATTTCTAATAAGTTGATTTCTTTCGCGATATTTTGATTCATCTGAACTTATTCTTCATCGTCACACTTCAACAGGTAAATTATGTGTTATTGTATTTATGTACACTTGATACGAATTCGATGCATTCTTATTTCAATCTTCATACATAATTATTTATTTTACGCAATTCTTGGAAGCTGTGAATTGATGTCGGCTTGAGTTTTATTGTGAATTTTCGATTAAAGGTATATGTTTGCTTACTTGATAGTTGAAACAAACCTAATACTTTTATATGATTATATTCAAATAGTATTCATAATTGAAAAAGAATTTGTTGGGTAAACCATCTTATCAGAAAACCCCAAACAGCTGTACTTTCGCAGTTTCATGAATGAAAGTTTATCTAATCAATCATCTTGATAAGAGAATGTTATTAAAATTTTGAACTTACGTTAAATTTAATATATCTTATTTATTTGAAAAGCGTTCTTTGTAAAACAATTTCATTACAGGACAACAATTTCTACAGAACAGGTGACACTTGTAGCTAGGTCGGTGATTTCAATTTTATATGTGTCTATCTTTGGGGTACGTAACATGGAACAAAAGTCGAATATATTTGGAAAAAGCTTAGCCTTTTTCAATTTTCAATCTTTTAAACCACCGGGATAGGCCACGGTCTGTGGCACTTCATTTATGTACAACAATGATTCTACCCCCTACTAGGTCAGTCCGTAAATCTGCCATGCATCTAAGTAAAAGTTTTCACACGTGTAATGAAACGTTGAATATGCCTACACCAGTTGGGACAATATTTAAATTTTGGTGTTTTACTGTTTTCAACGCTGAACTAGGGTAAAATGAAAGACAGGTATTCATTTAGCGTTGATTTATGAATAACATTATGAACTCACATGAAAGCACCATTTTGTACCTAGACCTACCTTTACTATAGGTTGTATTGTGTAGATAGGTGAATACGTCTTAGAGCTGAGGTAGTGGAAGTGACATGCTTTAAACTAATTTATAAAAATTGTGTTGTAATTTGAAAAAATCCAAGAGAATTTCAAATCATAAAGAATTTGATGATTGCTTCTCTAAACAATAAAACTCCAAATGATTATCAAATTTTACTCCCATTCCTCACTTCAGAAGAAATTATATGCAATGTTCGTTGAAAGTAAAATGCGTACTAAAATAAAATCGGTCGTTTAAGCCTGTTCATCTGTCAAATACATTACGTAAGGTCCATAGGTATTTTTTGCGGTTATTATTTTACAAAACCGGTCTTAACCGATTTTATTTAAATGACAAACGCGCTGATAACGCATTACATTTTTCTCTCTCTTTATTCCGCAGAATAAAATGGATCCCGTTCAAGCCTTATCGTACGAGCTAAATCTACCGGATGAAGATGAAAACGATTTTTACGACTCGTACGAGTACATGCCTAAAAATCTGAAAATCAAATCTGAGGTAAGTGCTGAGTAAATTTTCAATCGTCGTTAACGAAGAGTTTCCTTTATTCTATCGACTCGTTACAGTTTTGAACTTGGATACAATTCAAATCTGTCTTACATATCGTGTAGCGATTCGTTCACACCTTTGAATGCATCCACAATCCACATAATTAAAGTTATTATTATATCGAAGACGTACTCGCTGTTTTTAAATAGCCTCCGTTTTTGAAGTACAGCTATCAAAAAAATAGTACAGAAAGGGTTCGAGGGAGACAGTAAAATGAATGTGAAAAAACATACATACGTCAAAGGCTCTTGTAATAAATTAGATTCCGAAACGGAAGACGTTCCGACGCCTTTGGAAGTTTTTTTTCCAACACGTTTGTTTTTCACACTCGTCTCAATTCTTTTGTTTCCTGTTGGCTAAAATTAAAAACTTTTTGTACCGCCGGGTAGGTATGTATTTATAATTTGAGAAATTCATTTTTATTACGGATTTTTTTTTTTTTGCCTTTTTCGGTTGCTGAGGAAGTGACGTCAAATATGACATTTCACCGTTCACGTATCGTAGCATTTTATTACTTACGCAGAACTGGTTCCTACAACGTTCTCTTTCGTTTGCCAATCAACAAGATGAGTTCTTATTGCGCTTATAATTTTCATCTCGGTGAATCTTCGTACCTACTGTTGTGTCACCTTGAAGCCGAACGAAATTTCAAATCGGATGTGAAGTTGTAAAATGGCAGAGCGAGGGGTGGTGCAGGTTGTTTTCGTATATACTTTGTTTCTTATTTATGAGATTTAATTGTCGAGTGGTTGAGAATTTATTACGATGGCAAAGAGTGAGTTATGAAAGCGAAAAATTGATCATTTTAAAAGCTTTTACAATAGTGATTGGTTTGAAAAGTAACTTAACCGGCGAGGGGGCTCATAACTTTTAAAAAGAGAAGGGGCTCATCCTGGTGGAAACCTCCGAAAAAAAATCCAAGTTCAATTTTAAAAAGTCAGGCTATCGGAGGTTTCCTCCAGGAAGAGTCCGTTCGTTTAATTCGGAGGTTTCCACCAGCATGAGACCTCCGGCCGGATATTCATCGATCTATGTAAATCGCCAGATTGAAAATGACATAAGATTTTAGCATTTCGATTCTATCAATTTTCTGAATAATTTTCAGTATTTTGTAAGAGAAAAGAAATTCCAAATTGTAAACTATAACGACAAAATTACCAGGCCGGAGAGGAGGGTACCCTGAGTGATATTTTCTATTCACTTATCGGTTTGCATAACGATAAGAATAAATGTTGGTACGCGTTTAGTTATAACTAAGATAAAGTGAACTCAAAACTCTGTGAGCATAATATGACGTTATCGCATACACGCGGGAGCAAACCGATAAATAATTAATAATTCAATATTGTTGGCGGTGCGAAGCCTTGAAATGAAGTTTACCCATTTAGATCGCAAGATTGGCGGTTTTTTGGCGCACCAGCTCGATTAGTCATTCCTCTAATTAGTAACCTATTCGATCGCACCATCGACTAACCGTAGATTAGCGATTTGTACTATCAAAAGGGTCATTTCATTATAAACTTCTCGGGTTAGAAACGAAATTAACGATTTGTTTATAGGAGGTACGCACGCGTGCTCCATTCCTCGCCTCTCGGTGCTATTTTTATGGTCTAATTTTTTTTCTTTATGGTTTTATAGAGCCTTTCTTACGTGGGTGGGTTTTGATTTACGAGAATAGCACGATTTCGATTGTGTTCCTCGTGGTACGAATTTAGCTTTTGAAATTATGAAAAATTGATGAAATTATTTCGAGGTTGTACACTTACTAGGGTGGAGTGAAATAAAAAACATACCTTGGATTTTGACCAAATTCGGTGAGGTAGTTTACTTTGAGTGAGGGACGTCTCAAAAATTTTTTGAGCCCTCTAGGTACAAGGGGAGGGGAGCAAGAGGTCCTCAAAGTGCACTTCATTTCTAAAAAAACGCTGTTTTCATTGGTTCCAAATTCCAATCCAGTCAAAATGACGTGAGAACCCCTTTTTAGCACTTAAGAGGTGCAATTTGAGTTTCTGCATATTTCTAGACCATCGCCATCTTTCGTGGATCAAAACTCAGACTGCTACCAGGGGGT
>FIZT01052161.1:0-14859 GCA_900065295.1 Paracoccus marginatus
CCCCCCCCCCCCCAAAAAAAAACCAACAAACACTGTTAACATTTTTAAAAAACCCCAAGTGCGACGTCAAAAATTACATTGAATTCGCGCAGCTCTGGCACTTAAGGGAAACTCGATCCGCTTAAAAAATTTTAATATAATATTATTTTTTCAGCTTTTTGCTTTTTTTAAAAATCACAAAACCGTAACAACGAGTGTATTTCCTGAGGAAATTCTCGCGGCTACCAGCCTTAGGGTACGTAAACCGTCAACAATAGCCGCAGCATCATTCGCCATAGTAATTATCATTCTCTTAGTTGACGTAAGTATTTTTCTTTTAGCGTATTTCTCGAAGCGTAAAAAGTCAGCGTTCAAAGGAATGGCATTAAAAGCAACAACGTTTTGTTCTTAATTTTGGCAAATTTAATTTATTTATTCTAGCGATAAATTAAATGAACGCGAGCTTTTACAGATGTGAAACCCAGCCCCTATGGGGGTACGTATACAACGTACGTTAAAAAAACATAAGACCCGAGAAGGTATTCGAACACTCAGACTGTACTAATACACTACTTGTACGCGTCAGACTAAGAGTCATTCTCCTAATATACCACGTAGATGTGCACAACTGCACAACTTACTACGTTAGTCTGATTGCACGTAACGTACGTACTTCTCACGTAGATAGGTACCTACCTACGCCACGCTCGTAAATTTTATGCCTGAAATACGATGAATAGTTGTAGTATAATACACGATACAGTACCTATGAGACAGTGAAATACACCGACAGTCGCCGGCGAATACCTAGTATAATATATACCGATGAATACTGCGTAAATTAAGTACGAATTTTTCAGATATTTTGCAAAATAACCACGGTTACAAAGAAGCACGTTCTGGGAGTCTTTTCTTCGAATGTGCTCCACGTAGGCGGCGATAATCGCTCTGTAAATTTTTTCCGTTTGAGTGAGTCGACAAAATCACGAAGTCGTTTGCACGTGAATTCGTCACGAAGATTTTAACCATCTTCGTGCAGCCTTCTCCGTTCTGTCATCGTTTTTTTCCTACCAATATTCTTTTGTTTTAGTGCTTGTCGAAACTACATGGGATTTGGTATTTTTTGAAACGAGACTATCCTCCCTGGCGCGTTCTTTTGCGAAACCCCCTTTTTCATTACAGAGAGGTATTTTTTTAGGAGATTTATAATTATAGAGCATTATCAAATCAGCGTGTTGCTGAGCTGCGGAAGCTCTGCCTGCACAGAGTGAGGACTGTCGAAAATATTCGACTTCGAGCCGATCAAAGCGATCCTCTCGAACGTACCTACCAACTGGAAACGAACGACCTACGACGCCTGTGATTCCATGGATGAACGCTTATAGAAAGATCATCACACATAAGGTGACCATTCCGATCGAATTCGTAGATCACCACGCATCGCCGTCTTTCAACCTCCAAGATCCGAGAATTTATCGATACGATGTGGTGTTCTTCGTAATTAAAACAGATGACAACGACCTCGATTACACGATATTAGGCCAGCCATTTTACAACGAATTCGTTTACGCTCTCGATATACCGAATAGATGGACAGCTCGTTTTGGTTTATTTTCACTCTTCACTTACTACATGTGTAAATACGCGTCACCCTATTGGTTAAGTTAGAATTTGTCAAATAGCATAGGTACTATAATTATATAAGTTGTCGAGCGATGCAGAAGAGAGAATACATCTGGAGCTGAACTCTTGTTTACTTCTTTTGAATTCTCACTAGGTATACGCTTTGGTGTGTTTCTTCCGGCAACGCGTGTTACCAATACGCCTTCTGGCGTGTTCCAAATACGCTCTCTAGCGTGTGCCCAATACGCCTGCGCGGGATAATACGCTCCGGCGTGTTTAGTATTTCTATACGCGTTCATGCCCTACGACTTACAGCCACGCTCGCAAAGCAGCTCTCCCGACAAGTTAATGTAAAAAGATTGGCCATTCCTATTTTGGAAGCATTAAACTGTAGGCATGATGTGTATGCCCTGCAATAAAATTTATATAATTGATTTTCATGTGTACTACACGTAATAATTCGAAAAACTGATACAAAAGATCTGTTTTCGTATACGATATCCAACTTTATATGATGGGGTTTGGGAGAGGAACATATTGGACATTACTCATTCCAAGTAAAAGGAATATACAGGATGCAGAAAGGTCAAGGTGTGAATGAAGAATAAGATGGCAAAGAAAAACATTCACATTTCATCTCAATTCGGAAAATTCGAGATATCAAATACGAATTGAAATCCTTAGAGTATTTAAACCTTCAATCAGCATGAAGAATCTCAATCTATCGTTGCGTTTTACGCTTTGTTTTCATTCTATAGTATTTTCTTTTAGTACAGTAGCAAATTGTAAACTTTTCATCGAAATCTACGTTAGTAGCGAGCGTAGGTAAAAAATACCGAAAAAACCTTATCATTTCGTAAAAAATGAACCTCCCCAGCTCCTCACCAATGGGGTTGAGAGGGCTAAAATATACCTAGATTCATTTGTCAAGGTCTCTAGTTGTCCTGGCTGGGATTTTTTCCAGTTCAAATCAAAGCCAAAGTGACTGTTACAAATAAATAAGGTGTTGATGAAATCGAAGAAATGTCAGCTCAAGATACATTAGTGCTTCTGAAGCTATATATTGAAAAAGAAAGTAAAAAAGCGCATTTGTTTTAACCTAAATATCATAAAAGTGAGTAGACACAACATAGAGTAAAGACGAGCGAAAAAGATACGATTGCTTATAACACCACACAGTATACGTACAAGTCAAAAGCTCGCGAGATGGTAAACACGACTATCCGGCGGGCTTAAACGTATTTACGTTTTTTGGTTAAGCGAAGGCAATTTTTTATTAAATTTAATATTTTGAAAGTTTCGAAACCAGAAATGTGACACGTAATACCAAATGTAAGAAATATTTATAGCGAGCCCGTACTCTGAATACAAAATACGGTCGAGATATTCAGAACGTGTAACATAATAGTAATAAATAATGCCTGCGCTTGCTTTGTCGCTTTTTACTGTATACGCCGACCGTATACAGCCACTAAATTGACCCGCGCTTTTTACAATTTTCATTCGCTAAGAAAAAGAGACACGAAAAAGCGCTTTATCGAAATGATGAAAACAAAAAATCAACTTTGCCACTCAGAGGTTAGTACAAACCTCAATCGGGGTGCTCGAAATATATATTACCTATACCTACGCGGTAATTGATGAGATGAAATCAACCAGTTTCAATCTCAGAGACTTGAAATTAAATTACATGCAATGCGTTTCACGAGAAGGCATCTATAGGTGGAAAACGAGTTTCTCAGAAAATTGATTCGAATGAAAAATAAAAAATTCGAGGCAAAAAAATCGTTTTCCAGGTAAGGATTGATTTCGATTCTACATCCCATTCCGCATCTCCCATAGAAATTTCATGGTCCCACGCGATCATTTGCTCAGTGCTCAGTTTATCAGAAATTACGCAGAGGATCACGCACTTTTCATGCTTGGTCGTCTAGGTCCTCAATATAAGCTTTGCAAATTGCTACCCAGTTTAGAAAATAATACGATGGTCTACCAGAAGTATAAAGCATGTTTTGAAGAATGTGGCACGGATGAATCTCACCAATTAGTTTTGGCCTATTCAAGTACGTTTGGAGAACTTGCTGCCCTGATATAATCATAATTATGCCAACTGAGGTCTGATTTATGTGCTGCATGCCAGGGTACCTATACGTCTCAATTGAGTTTAATTGGCAAGCCAGGGGAAGAAAAAATAGCAGCAGCTGAGTATGTACTTTTGTGATTGTTTTGTTCTTTCATCTTAACAATGTTGTGATTCGAAATATACTTTTTTTAGGGCTCAACGTCTCCATTTGGAAAATAAATTCTCTTTCCAGGATATGTTTACGAGAAAAATTGGTTGAGACATTTTGACGCTACGTCAAAAATAAACTTTTCCGCCTCGCTGTGCACCACTCTCCTCTACCTCCAAAATAAAATCAAAATTGAGGTGGCCTAGTGAATACTTAGTTCATCGAAAAATGATTAAGTAAATCCTTCATAAAAAAATTGAAAAACTAAAACGATTTTCAATTAATCCAATGAAGTATTTATTCATGAAGTTTTGTGAAAAATCAAGCTTTGTAACTTGTTCTGCCGATTGAAGCCCTTCTGGGCAGTGAGAAGAAAGGCAGTAGATACGCGAGACACATGCCTGTGCATAAAATGCGAAAACCCTCGTTCAATGTACAAACAGCTGCGAAAACTGAATCTTACGAACACTGCGAATTTGGACGAAGTCGAAATTCGAAACTGCGTGTATTTTAAATTTCTCCTATGACATTGAAATTCAGCCCTTGAAGGCAATTCGTACAGCTCGACGTTTTATTCGTACATAAAGGCGGAACAAACGGGTGAAAAATTTCGTTGAGCTTATATTTTCGCCAAACCGACACTATTTTCGGGTATGTATGCACATCAAGTTTAATAGGTTAGGAAACATTACGACTTTTTCGATTCCGAGTTACGCATAGCTTCCATTTATAATAGGAAAATAGGGTTTTCTTTTTCAAAGAAGAGAAAACGCCACATCGTGAAACCGTAGCAATTTATCAGATCTCACGAGACTATAAGAAAGCAATCAGGCGAATCGGTGCGATGCTATGGTAAACCAGGCAAGATTTTTCTCCTTAGTATTTTGGCAGGGGTAAGGGGGAGAGGGTGTAAAATGTTGGTATTCAACGAGCTCGCCACATTAGGGTGTTTCAAATTTAGACGCCTGCAGATACTCGTGATTGCGGTAGGGGAAGCGTGCGAAACGTTGCGGTAGACGATCGAAAAAAAAACACCTCAGTACAGGTTCAAAGCCATTCGACCTGGTTGGCTAGGTGAAGGTGGGTAGTTCTCGCTTGCCGCTACGGAAGTTTGAAAGAGTCGCATGTGTCGAAAATTCGACTCTGCAGCTTCCCCTCTTACCGCTCGGGTACACCCGCAGACTGTACCTACCTAAGCGGCTGCCCAAGCTGGCAGTAGCCAAACGAAGAAAACTGATTCTGTGAGTACCCTTTGAAAGGGAAAGATTTACCTTCTTAATTTCGTATAAGCGAAAGTATGCTTAAACTTAATGGTCTCAGGTCGTCGTCTCGCCTCGCCCCCCCCTCGCCTCACATCACTCTCTCAATCTGGAATCAGTGAAAATCATGAGAAAAAAGTCAGAAATGCAGCACAGGGGGATCATTGAAAAAAAAATCACTGAAATATCGGCGAATTTTCACTGATTTTCCAGTTATTTTTGCAACATTCACTGAAAGATCAGTAAAAATTCACCGAAATTCCAGCGATTTTTTCACTGATTCACTTGTGCTGCAATTCTGACTTCTTTTCACGTGATTCTCACTGATTCCAGATTGAGAAAGCATTATTTTAGGCGATGATTTTAGGCAAACTTTACCAGTTATACCCAGAGCAAGTAGTACTGTGGTTATCGAACGTTGCTTAAAAAGTTGTAATTTATGGCGACATTTCGAACAATTTTCATTGACTCAAAATATGAGGTGCGTTGGTAATGATGGTTAGAGCGAAGAAGAGGAGCACATCGAAGTCGAGCAACTTTTTCATACCAAAGTGGAAAAATACCAGACTAAAATAACAGAACTTCAGGGAGAAAAAGTAAAATGAAAAGTATTTTGGAGGATATATTTATCAAGATTACGAAGTAAGTTGGTTTTTTGAAGGAAAAAAAAAAAAAAAGAAAAAATGCAACCACAGAAGTACCAACAATTTCCCCTTACCTTACACACTACACTTGAGCATAGACGGGTTGAATCGCTCGCGAAACATTTCATCGAGTCGCATCATTTTACAAAGACGTGCAGACACTCTTTCGCACATAAAAGTAAATGGAAAAATTCTTTAGCTCGGCGAAGAAAGTCGATCTGATTCGAACGATGAGATTTTTCGCACTTTTGCTAAAAATTGGATTACAGTTGCTCGCTTTTTTCCTTCGTTTCGACAGAGTGTTTGACATTAATGACGTGAAAATTCGCAATCGCCTCCAGATTTCGATACGATACCGCCATCTACACTGCAGTTTACGAGATACTCTCACCGATGAAAACTTCCCCACCGTAAGAAATTGTTCTGTTTTCGAGCTTGAAAATTTGGCCAAACAGGAAAGTGGCGAAAGTTATTCGTTCTCTGTACGTTGCGCAATTCTAATGATATAAATTCTAATTCTATACGACTCAAACGTTGCGTAGAATAACTCTACATCGCCGGAGCATACTCGAGCATGCATTCCAAGGCGAAAAATTTCCACTAGGTAAATTGTAGAATGACACGCGACGAGAAGAATGAAGTTTTCGTGTCAACCATACAAATGTCCGCTTCGTATCCTCACACAATTTATCTGCGACGAATTCGTACAAGCAATTCTGCGCTTCTCATCGTCTTTGGCTTTTTTCTCAGCAGCTTAATTTCATCAACCTCTCACTCTCTATCCCTCTCTTTCTCTTATGTAACCTTCGAGCAACGAAAAGTAAAAAAAAAAAAAGAAGAAGAAAAAGTACAGTGGCGCGGTCTCACGAGTACGTGGTCATTTTCACTTCTATATACTTTTTCTTTACATTCGGTCTCGGAGGAATTACGACTTAATAACGTTCTTTATCTTATGTTTCGTCTTGAATACTTCTACCAGGTCGCAAATTACAGAGAGAAAAGATCAACTAAGAATACCAACCACAGAAAAAAAAAACAACTCTGGGAAGAAATGATGTTAGGGACGAATTGCGGAGAGGGGAGGAGGGAGTATGAAATCGCAATTGCGAAAAAATTTCATCTTTTACTTCAAAGTAGGTAATATTCTCTTCATTTGAATCAGTTGAGCTGACCATTGATCTAACTGACATGAAGCGATTTCCCAACTTGACCAAGGTCGTCATAGATCACATTATTGAGTTTGATCCTCATCATCTAGATCGAACTTTCAATTTTCCCAAAGATAATAATGGACACAGCTGCCAAATAACTTCGCAGTAGAGCATTTAAAAATTTCTACACAGAAATAATATCGATACCCAAACCGCGCGATTACCAGCCTCTGGTAAACATATATCTCAAAAAATTATCCATCAGGTTGATGCCCCCCGCCCCCCGACTCTCTCTGCATCACTCTCTGCCGATCATAAATTACATAAACGACACAACTCGAAGAATTCGCATTCGCGGATTTAAAAGTAATATGTCACAAAACTCATTTTATCTGTTTCCTAAATGAAATATCGTTTGCGCTTATGAAAGCGAAACAAAACAGAAAGTGAAAGAATGGCAAAGCGTGAGAGGGAAAAAACTGGACACTGAAAAAAAAATATCGAAAACAACTGTTATGAAAACACATCCCTTGCTTGGGAAATTGCTGAAGGCGAAGTATCATCTATTTTTCCAACGTTTGCATTTTCCACCCTCTCACGCTCCGCTCAGCCCTTCGTCTCGGTCTGCTTCTTCGGTCTACTTTGCTTTTTATACTTTATTCTGTCATTTCGTTGTTTTTTTACATTATAAAATAGCTAAAACAATATATTGCATTTATCTGCGTATCGAAATTTATATTATATTTGCGAACTTATCCATCTCACGCAGATTTGCCACGTTCGACGTTGCGAAATTGAAATTCATATTTTTGGAATAAAACGTTTGTTTACTTTGGATAAAAATCGAATTGCGGAAAAAATTGCTCCCGGAAAACACGCTCACTCGGCGAATTACGTATATTTTTGAAACGAATACGTCAATTTTGGATCGGCTCATTCGAAGGCGAATGATCGCCTAAAGAATTCATTCTCCTCGCAATCGAGTACCTACACGATTATTTTCGAGCTTACTGAACGCCGAAACATCACTGGAAAAATCACTCGTATACTTAATTTTCGTCAAACTTTGTGTAGCTTTGAAACAAGTACGTAAGGAGGATGGAATAGCAACAACGTGTGGCGTGGGTACTGCGTTTACATCGGAAAATTGAATACATTACTTGGCAATGTCGATGTCGATACCTACACAATATCTACAACACAGATAGAGAGGCGAGGGAGAGCTGAACGATACGTGAATGTTGTCGATACTAATCTGACGAAAAACAACACCATGTAACGTTTTCATTCCATAACGATGCATTCTCCAGAGATGGGAATTTGGGAAATGTTTATCCGTTATTACGAGCTTTCGTTATATTTTCTTGTTATCGACATTACCTTCGAAAATACATTGTATAGGTATATTCTCTTTACATGCATTATTTATACACGAGGCTTTTGTTTGGTAAATTTTAACTTCATCAAGCACATATGTAGATAGCACGGTTGCCATAAAACCGCACGAGTAAACCTTTACCGCACGCCTTCGATTTTCTTCGCCCGTGCATACTGCTGCACAGGCTATACGCTACAGTAGCAGCTCGTGCTAGAATGGAAAATCATTTATTGGAGAATTTGATTCGATAAAAGGGCATAAGTGAGTATTTTGTTTGAAATCTGTGCGCGAGAATGAAAATCTCCATTTATTTTTTAGTCGGATAAAAATCGTATCTGCGATAAAGTTTTATAAAGCGTAATTTCAATAACAATAACAATCGTGTACGATACGATAATGCCTCGTATACGTATAGAAAGTTTTCCAACAATATGTTGGGAAAACCTGAAGATGAGAATGACTAGAGAAAGGTAAGCACTATTTGGAGATAGAGAACTGTGACCGCCCAGCACAGAAAATATATTTTGGAAGTTGAAACACTTCACGCGTACCTACTGCCTAGAGAATTTCAACAATTCATTATTTTTTGGATCCCTTCCGCCATTTGATAGGTGGGGTCTCTATTACACGGGACTCGCGTAAACAAATTTTTCATTACGCGAGACCACAACCAGTGATTTCTGGTTGTGGAGGATGCACGATCAAAATGAGCTGAAATTGAGATTGGAAAAAATGACCCAACGTTCGAATCAACGATCGATGAAAAAATTCGAAAAATTTCTTACAATTCACGGGTACTCGAGAACGGCAAAAGAATGTCACCTTCTTCCCCGAATGGATGACCAAATCAATAAACTTGCAGATGGTATCTTCTTCTGCAGCTTAGATCTGAAATCCGCGCAACAAAAAAATGAATTCAGACGAGTCTCGATCGACAACTTGTTTCATTATATAGTCTCGATTATGCGACCGATGATAGGGCTACAATTCGAACAAACTGTTTCGATTTTAGAAAAAGAAAAAAAAAAAGGACAAGAACATACACCATCGAAGGTACGAGGGAAAAGGGGAAAAGCATCACAAAACATTGAAACTCTACCCACCCCTCGTACGCCAAAATGAATATAACCCTAGATGGCGATATCGTTAAAGTGAGAGGCCATCTCCCACACAATCATTCCAACAGGATGCCATAATATAATAAAAACAAACAACATTAAAGCGCTCGCACCATCTCGAGCTTTCGCAAAATTCACTCGGTCGAATGTAGAAAGCCGAAAATCTAAGGTGATATTTCAGACGAAAATGCGATACTGGAAAACGATATTTACCATATGGGTGCAATAATGCTAACAGCTATTTCGTTTCTATTTCGATTATGGTTCGTTTATGTTTATTAGCTCTAAGCGATTGTAATACAGAAGGCGGTACAGGGTGAAAGAGGCTCGTAAAGTTGGGTTCAATTCATAAGACTCAACGTATGTTTAATTCGTTCAGACTCGGATGCTGTTTTTTTTTTTGGAATATTTTATAGTGAATTTAACGTGTAGGTAATTATAATAAATTTTACGCGCCGCTTTGGAAATAATCTTCTTGTTGATTAGCGCTGACTCATAAACTAATACGAAAATTATTATTCGGGCTGTGAAAAAAATTCTATAAAACCTATAATTTAGCTCCTCCATACTGGTATATACTATTCTTTTTACCATTTTTTATTTTTGTGTGGCCGACCTACAAACCTCCAAGAAAAAAAAAAGCTTATTGGAAGAAGTAGCATACGAAGAGAGAGCGAGCGAGACGATAGCATACGTATACAACGGAATAAAACAGCACAAAATTCCAGCACATATTTTTTATGTCTGTTTGTATACCGAAGCGAAAATGGAAATAAAAGTCTTGTTTTATTACAACCGTAAGAAAGTAATTTTTCCCGTTAGCTTGCCCGAACAAATATCCTAAGGGTATAATTCTTCACCCATGCTGCCTTTTACCCTTCTCTTCTTTTTTACGTGCTTTCTCTGTTTCAAAAGCTCAGAGTATATCCAAGTCAGCATCTAAGACCTTTTACAATGAGCATCCGAAAACACTACTTTTCCATTGCGGTTGCAGGTCTTGGTTTCATTTTTTTTACGCTGGCGATGAAAATAATTAATGGAAATCAAATGGGAGGTACTTTTGTCATTTTTTTTTTTTTGGAAGAGCGGGGTGGAGGTGAACATGAGAAAATTTTCAAAAGTGGATCGAGATCAAGATTTCAAATTTTTTTTTTGAATTCAATTACGCAATAAAGAATTATTGCTGTACGAATGCCCATTGTTTTGATGTACTACAAATAATATTAGGTAACAATATAATCTTTCAAGTAAAAGATCAATATTTTTGATAGGATTTATTCATATTGGCAAATGTTTTTTCGACATTATCCTCATTTTTAGCCCGATTCGAGGTGGTACATATTTTGAATATTGTTTTTCTTGTTCGCAGTTCGGTAAATCGAGAGAACTCTTGCGACTGAAGAACACTTCGGAAAAACAAAACTTATGCCATCTGTGGGCGAATTCTGGAAGTACGTTTTTCACCAAATTTACCATAGATGACACGATTGGTACAGAAATGATTTTTTTTCAATTTTCAAGTTGCTGACTTGAGAAAAATTCAATTTTTTTCTCCTCACTCAAGACTAGAATATTCATTCAATTGTTTTTCAGTTTAATGGTTTGAAATCCTAACAAAACAACAAATTTGAAAATTTTTACATTTTTGCCGAATCAAATTTGAAAACATTTTCTCAAATTGAAAATTCAGGAAAATCTCGAGTCATCTAATGGTATCTCGAAAGAAAACTGGAAACAAATGACAAAGAATCATTGTAACACAGCTGTATTAGATAGTGTAAAACATATAATCGAATTGAAATATTTTCAAAGGTTCTCGTTCGCAGCCCAGAAAATCGAGAGAACTCTGGCGACTGGCGAATATTTTAGAAAAGCAGAACTGATGCTATCTGTGTACGAATTTTGGAAGTAAAACGCAGACGTTTTCCACAATGCTCACCACAGATGACACGATTGTTAAGTAATTTTTTTTCTATGCGAAGGCCCATGGTATACCAAAGGGGATGAATTCTTCTCCAGGAAAAAAAAAGCAAGAGCGCTAAAGTAGGTAAGTAATTTTCTATTTTTTTCTCCCAATTTTTGAGTATGTAACTAATTTGATGAAATTTTTTTTCCCCTGGTTGAGATTTTTTTCCTTGCTCAGGAAGTTCATGCAAATCACCAGTGTTTTTCAATTTTTTTTTTTTTTTTCATTGAAAATTTCCAATTTTTCTCCAAATCAAAAGTAGAGATATTTTCCCAAATTGAAAACTTATACATATTTTTCTTCTTTTAATACCAAGTTTTCAATTTTCCATCAATTCCGGTTCAATTTTTCATAAAAGTCATTTCTCTTTCAATTTTTCTCAAGAACTTTTTCCAGTTTTGAATGAGCGAAATTAAAAAAGGAAAAGAAAAGGAAGAAAAATAAAAATCTTGGAAAACTTTTCAATGAAATTTCAAAGCAGTACGTATTTTTTTTTTAATCGTTTTTTCGAGTAAATAAAATAATTTTAAAATTCATGCGCGATCTTTACGTAATTTGATGCATTTTCTTCTATGCACTCGCTTGAGTGTCTTCAGATCTTTTTTCATTTTTTTTTTCATTATTTTTATTTTTTTTAAATATTTTTTTCCTATTTTTCTTTTTTATTTTTAGTTACCCTCGATGCATTAAGAAGTGAACTAATCCAACAACTTCGTTAGTTAATTTTGGTTTCATCAACTGACAAGACTTTTTCCCTTGGATACATTTTGGATTTTGGGATATTCTCAAGGAAAATATTCTTCTATACGATCCGTTCTCATAAATAGTTTTCAACTGACCTCATCACTTCTTCAATTTCTTGATTCGTCTGCTTCTTAATTTTGGTTTCATCAACTGACAAGACTTTTTCCCTTGGATACATTTTGGATTTTGGGATATTCTCAAGAACAATATTCTTCTATACGATCAGTTCTCATAAATAGTTTTCAACTGACCTCATCACTTCTTCAATTTCTTGACTCGTCTGCTTCACGTACAAAGTAACTTGAGTTCTTTCGAATACTCTAGCGGTATCGATGGTCACTGACGCATGGAGCAAAACTTCTTCAGAGAATTTGTGTTTCATTGTAACAACACAACCCAATTGATAATGACAAAGCCGCAAATTTCACGGATTGTTTTGCACTTTTTTACAGCCTTTACAGGCAATCACAGGAGAAACGGGTGGAACAAACGGGCGCTTCAATGAAATGAATTTTATAACACGCGATCCACTTTTGGATTGGTCAGTTGTGTGAATTCTACTTCAAGTCTCTTGATAAATCCGTCTTTATGAGGCAGCTTCACTGCAATTGGCTGGAATCCAACGATGAATGGTTGTGATCGGGGTAACATTTGCTTCTTCGCTCTATACGCATTAATTCCATTTTTTTTCTCCTCATTTTCGTTATTTCTTTTATTCATTTTTTTCATGGTTTTTTTTTCATTTTTTCATTATTATTATCATTTTTTCATTCAATGCAAAATCACGTAAAGACCCCACTGAACCACATTTTTTGATTTCAACATAAACCGAACAATTTCGAAATTTTCAACAGACACACTTGATTACATTTCGTACTGCGAGCAATAAATGCCATAGAATTTTCAACGCGAATGCGAGTCGTTAGAATTACGAAAACCCCGCCATGAAATGTAATATAATAAGAACGTTCAAAAATTGCGTTCAAAAACAATGGGAACCGGAAAAGCACATATGTACGGTGAATAGGTGGGTACTTTACAATACGAGGATGTTATAAAGTAAATAAATTGCCGGCCATTACAGACAAAAACTACCACCTCGAAACAATTTCCCAGATAAATAATGATTTTAGTCGAAAAACATTTTCATTATGACGGTTAATTCATCATCGAAATATGTTGGAATTTAAAATGCTTCATTTTTTCATTTTCTCATTTTTATTAATACTTAGGCCGAACAAATTGGCGTCGTTGTGATTAATTAGAATGCATTAAGTACTCGACAAAAATACTATTTTCGATTGACCACAATTGGCATTTGTCAATCAAAGCACCATCCACGATTCCATTTTTTTTATAGAGAACTTTTGAATTTTACCTTTGCGAAAATACAAAAATATACATCCTATTAAAATGCTTACAATGACTATGGCCTTGACAATACTTGACAAGTAACAAGAGGTCAAATGATGCAAAATTTCAGGCAGCTAAGATGAAAGTATTGACCACATAGTATAGATCGAAGCGTGGTATGAGCCAGCTGACCCTGGCCAACCATGTTTATTCACTCATCATGAAGATGGTATACGAGTGCTCATCATTGCACCCATAGGTATATGCCGACGGTTTTTTTGTTGTTTTCTTATTTTGCAATAGTGCATGCCTCGTTTCGAGTTCATTTTTTTTTTTAAATTGCACAATACGTTAGCCTAACGCGTAATATAGGAAAGTAAGTAGACATTAGGTGTGAATATTCTTCATGTTATTCCAACTCACACTGATGCAGAATAAAACCTGGTGTTTGTTTTCATTTCTTATACCGAAGTTTATTACAAGTTGAAAAACATTCTTGTTTTTACAACGCCCGAAAACTTCCATTTTTACTTTCATAATACCATACGCCACAGTTCAAAGTACGTAGTACATACCGAAGAAAATATTATACTCTTCGTGGAGGTCGACGCAAAGCTGAGAAACGTGCGTGCTCACACACAGTTTAATGACTGGCTGTTTTTTGTGACTTGTGGGCAGTCAACGGGTGTTTGAACCGGATAAGGATTCTGTTTTTTGTTTTGAGTAACGTAAACTATTCGATTTGCAACCATTTCAGACGAAATGATTTAGAAATTTCTTTTCCGGCACTTCGTTGAAATGACGTGACCGGGCGAGACTTCCAAATTTCTCGTCTCGTCTCGGCGGCATCTCTAATCACCACCAATCAGAAATCGAGAAAATATGCTTAAAAAGAAATTTCACAAAATGAAACGAAAGAAGGGGAAAATTTTCAAGCAAATCACCTGACTCGAAAGGAAAAAATAACGTCTTTCAACAGATTACCAACAGCACTGACGAAAGATAACCAGTCAGAGCAGATAGAATTCTTAATCCCGAGCACATAAAAAAGTAAAATTAAAAAAATCATGCAAAAAAAAAATTAGAAAAAATGATAAAGATGCAACGATACCACGCCGACGCCATCATGTCGGCCATTGAGGAAGCTGCAACAACTGAACACTGCAACGATCAACCGCACTTCGAACACCACTGTGGAAAGAATTACGTGGCCGTCGCCATCCGAAGCCATAGCCAACGCATAAGCATAACGACATTTTTAATTAAAGACTAAGACACGAGCGGCACACGACAAGCACGAATCGCGAATACAACGGAATAACATTTCTAAATTTTTTTCGAGAATCCAAATGAGTAATTAAATCTTGATTTTTCAAGATATTTTTCAGACCCCTAGGGGTCCTTCTTAGGGGG
>FIZT01052183.1:0-10299 GCA_900065295.1 Paracoccus marginatus
ATTTTCGCCCTCGCTTCGCTCGGGTCATATTATACTGCATGTTTTCACAATTTTGACTTGAAAAAATCAGAGTTAAATTCAATGGTCGTCGGTATTTTCTCTTGCTACCTCATCCAAAAATCCTGCGGGCGCCTATGAATACAAGGAAAAATTATAGAAAACTGGACTTACGCAAAAAATCTTCCGTACGAATACTCGGCGACCAGAACGCAACCAGTTCATCACGACCGATACAATGAAACCTCGTCCAGTTCACAGGACCTAATAAACATAGAGGAAAAAGGCTCGCATTAATTATTTCACTGCAGGCAAAAAAAAAAAAAAAAAAATACTAATAAGCTCTAGGAAATGCGTCGCAACAACGAAAAAAATTTCTATTCAATAAAACTCTCACATTCAGGCTTTATCCATTAAAAAAAATTAACTCGACTTTTCAACAATACTTTGGCAAATATTAAATAATAATCCGAGCCATGAAAAATATCGCCAACTTCATTGAATTTCAACCTCAACCACAACTATCCTATCCGTTGGGACGAACGCACTTATAGCATCATCGGTGGGGCACTAATTAAATTACAGCACGCTTCCGGGCACATGGACGTTGGCCAAAATTCGCAATTGGGAAAAATGAGAGTAAAAAAACCTACATAGAGCAGGAGGCGGTCGCAGTCGTCGAGCAAAAACAAATAAAAAAGCCACGTGTATATATATTAATCCGCAGTCTACCCGGTGCAATAATAACGAGACGTGAACTTTATTATTTAATAAATCAGCTGATTGGCGCCTAAACAAAACCGACGAGACAATGCTGACAGGAAAAAGGATACATTTGAAAAAATTTTGCAAAAATTTATTTAGCTCGATTTTGTACAATAATGTTCATATAAAGTTAAAAGCTTCGTTTCGTCGTCATAAACTTGTTAGTGCTTCCACTTTGATCGTTGCTTCCGTTTTTAAAGTTAAACTTACGCCGTAAAATTCGGTTATTATATTAAACTTTTTAGATACAACGTTTTCTAAAGAATTATGGATCTTTTTCATTGTTTACACTAAACGTAATAAAAGAAACATTTGACCACGAACAGTTAGCCATGATCCTAGACGCATCCTGCGTATACAAACCAGGCGCTTTTTACAACCTAGTGCCTTTTATTTTTAATGCTATTACGGTTTAATGCCGGCTACAAATTAAAATAAGCGTAGCTCGATTCCCAAGTATGTATGGTTTACGACGAACGAAAATTCTACGTACAAATAATCAACGCACTCCAAGTTATACGAGTGCTATAGGTAGGTACCTACATACTTCTCAAATTATCCGAAAAATTCACCTCCCAGTATGAGAAATTTTTTCACTTTTTTTAAAAGCTTTCGCAGGATAGAAAATTATTTTACATAAAAATTCCAAGCACACGTGCCCATCATCCTCGTATGGTACACCTTTCTAGCAGCAATAATAATAAAGCGAGTAAATGTTAAGATAGGTATATACTCACTTAACGCAATTCCAAGCCGGCGTAATAACCTGAAAACAAAATCCAATACAATAAAAATCGTACAGTTTTATCCTGGGATAACGTGAAAATCCGTTACCTCCTTATATTTTACAAGAAAATCCCATAAATGTAGTTTATTGGCCGTTGCTGTCCCATATCTCCATCTGTATTATGTCACCGGCTGCGCGTATATGCAATACCATTACAACCCTCTTAGCTTTTGATCAACTTAATGGTCGCGATCGGTTTATTTTTCAATGTCTGCGGCATGCGACTAGAGCCATTTTCCTCTTTCATGGTACCCGCACACGGAGAAAAGACGACCTGCAAAACGTAAATAATAATATTAAACCGCTTATATAATTCAACAACAAAGGCTTTTTATTTTTTTTTCTGTATTTTAATTATCTAAACGCGTCGCTGCCAACAAAATATAAATTATTAACAATAACAATAATAAGATCAGAAAAAGAAAATTGTTTCTTATTTTGAACTTCACGCAAGAGTAAGTACTTTAAAAAAGCGAAGAAAAGTCGGAAAAGCTTGGCGTTTTAATAAAAAGCTTTGGTTATACTTAAATGAAAAAGCGCCACCGTTTCTGCATCGCCCTGCCAGCACAGAAAAATGATAAAATAAGGAAAAAGAAAATGTTTCACTTTTTTTTCCCTTTCTGTTTCCACGTAAGCGGCTTATCTTTTAGCGAACCGTATACTTACGCCGTAAGAAGGGAGAAAAAATACGAGCAGTGCGAGTAAGAGTGGATTCAGTCCGTGGAGGTAGCATACAGAGGTGAATTTTTAGATAATGGACTTGTCAAATGAAGTGACATGTAAAACACCTGACTCGCCTTTGAATAATATTGACTTAACGATATCTGTCATGTGCTAAAGATTTAACGTCATTTTTTTCCCTCTCGAAAATACCACTCGCCTTGATATTCTACGGTGTTTTAAAGTACTTACCTAAGTTTTGCCTCACTTCGCCCAAGTGAATCACTTCTTTCGCGATTTTGTACTCGTGTATTTTTCAACTGCTAATCAAAAACTGATGACACTGGCTTTGATCTGTTGTTTGATGTTAATTTGAGATTTTCCCAAGCACGACTGATAATTTTCGTGATTTTTTCCTTCGGAGAAACTGAGAAAGCATAAAGTGGGTGGTTTTTTTTTTTTGTTTTTTGAGTGGCTTCAACTTCGCATTAGCTCTTTTTTTTTGAAAAAAAAAGAATCGTACTTACAGTGAAGAGAAGCATGTCAAAAATCGAAAATCTCCACAAAAAATAATCGCAGGAGGCAAAATCCGGAAATCTTGCAAGCAATGGTGGTGATTACACAAAAATCAAATATTTCATCTGCAAATTATACCGAAACAAAGATTGTATGATAAGTTCATTATCATTAGTTTATCAAAAGAAAAAAATTGAATGATTACACATCAGGACACCGTTTCTCATTTTTTAAATAATAGTTTTCTATTTTCACTTTTGAAAAAATTTACCCCAAAAAAACACAGTAGGTACGAATGTATTTTGAAAAGTTCTCAATTTCTTAATGTTTTCTAATTTTTTTTTTCAGTCATACTTACTTTTTAAAATACTTAATTCATTAAAACATTGGAAAAAAAAATTTTTATCGAAATATTGTGGATTTCTTTTCGGGCTAAATATTTTTGATAGAGTTTCTTTTTTTTTTCAGGTTTTAAATTTGTTTTTCAGTGATTTTTTAAAAAATATCTCACAATTTTTTTCAATTTTTTCATTTCTCCCAGTTTCACCTTTACTGAGAAAAAATTGATCAATTGCAGTGAAAAAACTGACCATTTTCAAAAGTAAATAAGTGGTTCTTTTAGTAGGTAAGAAACTGGTATTTTTTTCAACTAAAAAGGTCGAACATTTCTATGCTAAAAAAATGGTCATTTGTTCAATAAAAAATTGACTACATTTTCCTAGTAAAAATTTGGCTATTTTAAGTTGATGAAAAAAATTGTTGTTTGTTTGTTTAGTAAAAAATTGATAGGTATTTTTTCAGTAAAAAATCGACCTTTCCTTGAATATTTTCTGGCTAAAAAATTTACCATTTTGTCTAAGTGGAAAAATTGCCACTAAAAAATTAGCTATGTTTTCAGCTAACATAATTGCCATTTTATTTTAAACTGAAACCTTTAAAAATTAATATTTTTGAGACTTTTTTCAGTGCAGGTAATTCTTTTAAGCTTATTTTTTTTTTTTAAATTTCAATTTGAAAAAAAAAATCAAAAATTTTTGCTTTTGCACAGATACGTAAGATTCATCCAAAACAGTAAAACTTATCAGTATTTTGAACCAATAGAAAATAAGCAGGATGTAGCGTAGAATAGGTATACCATATTAGGGTGGAGTGAAATAAAAAACGTATCTTGGATTTCGACCAAATTCGGTTGGGTAGTTTACTTTGAGTGGGGGGCATCCCAAAATTTTTTGAGCTCCCTAGGTGTAAAGGGAGGGGAGCAGGGGGTTCCCAAAGTGCACCTCCTTTTGAAAAAACACAGCTTTTTGTGCTTTTTAGCCAGTCAAAATGGGTGTGAGAAACCCTTATTCGCGCTTAGAAGGTGCAATTTGAGTTTCTGCATTTTCCTGGACCATCGCCATCCTTCTTGGATCAAAACTCAGACTGCTACCAGGGAGTCGAAAAGTTACAGATCGCGATATTTCAGCATAAATGAAAGCCTTAGGTGTGGTGAATAGAAAGGAAAGAGTCATTAAAAATGACCAAATAAGAAAACTAATAGCAAATTCGTGTTCAGCAAGTCAAACTACCTCGATTTAGACCCTTCAAACCATAGTTTTGTTTGAAGTTGAGAAATTTCAATTTTCCTAATTTTTAATTTTTTTTTTCCAAATTGAATATTTTCTAGAAAATTAAATTTTTCGAATTCAAAGAAAAACGTTAGCTGAAATGGTCTGAATGGGGGTAGTTTGACCTGCTGAAAACGAATTCGTGATTAGTTTTTTATTTGACCACTTTTACTGACTCTTTCACCACACCAAAGATCCATGTCTGGATTTACCCACAAAAGTAAAAATTACCCTCACCCCAGGACAAAAATTTGGTGACATGTGGAAAAAATCCAAGTCTCGGCCCTTGCGCCAGCCAGCGGTGACAACCTGCACTAACATCTTACAAAACTAATAAACTATACTACAAGACATAATGATTTATTCAGTACCTACGTACTACGAAACGTACACATTCACGAGTCAGAACATGCCGCTCAGTCCTCGTGTTCATACGAGTTGAACGACCACCAGCAGCAGGCCACTGTCCACATAAAACTTCTTCAGGAAACCAAACTTCCACGCGTGCCTTGCATCGGTATCGCACCGTTTATTAATACCAATAATTAAAATTCTACTTATTAAAGAGGAGAAGACAGACCTCTCGTATTATATCATTTATACCACCGTAGAATTACGGTAAATGGTACTAGCGAGGGCGGTGGTACTTTTCTAGGTCTGTCCAATATCTAGATATTAGGAGTAGGACACCATAATTCGTATAATCGGCTAGTTTTATATTACATACATGCCCACGCTTTATAAATTACTGTAACCGAATCGACGACGACTGACAAACGTAAACGTACTGATGCTTGTGTTTGTCTTTATACGCGATACACGCGATATCAGAGACAAGTCCCTATCCTATCTCACTTCTCATCTTCATCCATTTGACTCATAAATGTACCAGAACGTTTTTTGTACTCGATAACAAAAATACATGTATAGTACATATACATATGTATCATCATTCATCATCGTAATGTTGATTATGAATGTGGCTAATTCTGAATCAACATCGTGAAGCAAATTTCATTGAAAAACGGTTACCTACATTATCATCAGGCGTTTAAATACTGCATTTTATGGTAGTTAATGAACTTTAAACTCATTATGTACGCATCTAGCGGACTAGGTGCATCACTACGCGCTATTGATTATTCCTGCTATCTTTTTCTTCTCATGATTAAAATGACGAAATGATCAAACATCGATTTAAAAATACGAAAACCTCATAATCGTTCGGTTTTCCCCTCTTGTCACGGTACATATTGTTTTACTAAAATAGACGCGAGGAAAGCTTATTGTACAAATAGGTGTACATACGCGTCGTAATAGAGATAATACCTACCGCAGTCAATAGTACCTTGAGAAGAAAAAAATATCAGTCAATTTTGTTATTAGTTGCAGATTTTGTTTACAGCTAATTATTGGGCAGGCATTCACAACCACCCTCATGTTTAGCGACTGGTTGTAGTGAAGTCTCAGACAGAATAATATAGCGAGGTTTTAAGTGTTGGTAATCATTTTCTTAGCAATGCGGTATGTCCAAGACAGTTTTTCATAAAATTATGTGAACACTGTTGTCAAGTAGCTCTCTTTGAGCTCTTCGTAGTGAACCATCAGATGTGCAGAATTAAACTTGCGTCAGGACCTCATTAACGTTAAGCAAAAGTATTGTGTGTAGTGTGTATGATAAATTTAGCGAGGTTCGAGCTCGAAACTGCGGCGAAGGATATACTGTTAGGCTGGATTTTGATGAGAAACAATAATGTTAACCTTTAAAAGATATTAAGTCACAATTTTCCGTCAATCAAAACCAAGAATGGTATCACTGTGAGGAAGTCCCCGTGTTTTAAAAATACCTTAGATGGTATCTTTGTGAGGGATTCCCCGCATTATGTATTTTTTTACTAGTATACGCAAACTGCTGTAATATCTGCGTGTACAGCAACTGATGAGGGAGTCCCTCACAGTGATACCATTGATGGTACAAATTGATACTTTTTTTACATACATGGTATCACTGCGAGGGATCCCCCGCATTAATGTGAGAAACGTAATAATACCCTAAAAGTGCTTTTCATGGCTCTCAACACGCGTTGCACATAGCATAACTGACTTTCTTTAAATGCGGGGATTCCCTCAGGATGATACCGTTTAAAGGTCACGTTATTACATTTAGCGAGGTCCTGAGAAAAGGCCTCACTTGAAAAAGAACCTCTCCAGCTCTATCGAACAGTCACACAAAAGACCCCAGTACAGTGTTTGTCTACCGTGTGGTGAAATTAGTCTACCCTGATGAAATGGTCTCTGAGTGGAAAGTGATGATGTGAAATGTTTAGAAAATTGTTTAATGCATTCAGTTCAATCGACAGCGATTGTTTTAAAAACTCGTTTAGGGAAAAAATTGAAGAAAATTTCTAAAGCTCGAGAAATAGCCAGTTGGTTTTGTTTTTTTTTACTTTGGTAACTGGTGTCAGTGTTTGAAGCTGGTCGTGTCGACAACTGCATTTTGAATCACTTGACTACCTACTACTCGTATTTTTTGCAGGAATTTCAGGTTTTCATCCAACCATCCAACGTAGTAACTTATTTTCGATAATATTGACTTGATTTCACGTTTTGATCTTTTGAAACGGGTTCAGCAATTCCAAATCAGATTTTAACTACAAACAGCATTGCGAAGATGAAATTGGGAATTGGGGAATTTAGTTACGAAAATTCTTTTTGCATGTTGGCTTCTGAAAAATGACAGCTTTTCATTACACAATCTGATAGATCAACAAAAATGTTTTTTTCAAATCAATAATCCAGTTAAGTAAGATTAATTATTCCAACATGCATTCCACAAAATGATGGGATATTGTTTTTTTCTATTATCAAAATTTTTTGAATTAACTTCAATTTCGAAAACCGATTTAGCGTTTGCGAACCAGTTTTGCACAATTTTAGAGAAACAAAAAATTAGTTTCTAGGGATAAAATAAATCAAAAAATCAAATATACTTTCATATTTCGGAAAACCAGTTTTTCTTGTTCTTAACCGGTTGTCAAAGGTTTGATATTGTGATAGTTTTTCGAATCAGTTCTATTTTCAAAAAATCTACATTCGCAGCTATTCTAATGAAATACCTGTAAGATACAACTGTACGAAGGAGACGAATCCCCTGTAATCAACGAAAATATACAGTGAAAATATGAAATACATAGAAAAAAACACAACAACACAAGTTAGACGAACAGTGTACGCGAGAATGTTCAAGTAGTCCTCTAAAAAAGAGCCTTATTTGGGTGAAAAATAGTAGCTCATATTGAACGATCAAGCAGTTGCCTAGCTACTGTACTTCAGACGGGAGGAGGGGTGGAGTGGGTGGGGCGTAAAATATAACAAACTACTTGATTGTTTCGAAATCCATGTCAAGTGGATTTCAAACCAATCAAATTATTTCTTGATATTTAGTGACCAATTTGTGCCCCCCCCCCCGTCTAAAGCGCAGTAGCTAGGGGAAATTATTGAAAAATGACAACTTTCAATTCATCTATCTTCTATTCTATCTTCTTCTCTTCCTCTTCTTCTCTTTCTTTTTCTTATGCATAAAACAAAAAGTTTCTCTGTCTGTCTGTCTGTAATGCTATAACTCAAGAACTACTCAACTGAAGAAGTTTAAATTTTGAGAGTAGCCTTAGGTTGTTCGACTTGTTCCGAGGAAGGTTCTTCGCAGACCGATCAGTGGAGCCCATCCCTTATCCTTTTTTTTTATTGCTTAAAAGCGCGCAGCTAGTTCTACATAATATAACATGAACCAGTTTTTAGGTTTTATACTGATCAAGTTGAATCGATAAACCGATTTAAATGATTTAGAATTTTGGGTTCACTTCACCAACACTTCTGATGATTTTTCAAATTATTATTTTAACGTTTCATCAACCGATTCAGCATTTTTCGAACCAGTTTTCTACATTTTTTCAGATGACAAGAGAATTTTGGAAGAAATTTTATCCAAATATGCAATCTTCAAAACTCCTGACACCAAGAAATGACAATTTTTTATTCAAATAAACCGGTTGTCAACCGGCTTTTGGAATTGATAAGCCGATATTAATAATTCTGAAAATTGATCAATAACTTTTCTGATGATTTTTGAATCATTTTATCGCTTTAAAAACCGGTTCGACACTATTTTTGGGGAAATAAAATTGAGGAATAATTCAATTGATATTTCCATCTGGCATCGAAAAATAACAGTTTTTCATTTCTATAACTTGATGACACTACTTTTATGTCCCAAACCGGTTGTTTATCAACTTTTCAAATTGATAAACCGGTTTCAATAAATCCGAATTCTCATCTCACGACTTCGTAAACATTTCTGAAGCGTCTCAAACCGGTCAAACGATTTGGAAACAGTCAGAAAAATTCACCAGTAATCACTCAGCGCTCATAGAACCGGTTTCAGTAGCTGTAAAACCAAAAGAAGAGGTCTACGTATTTTCAGAACACAACAAACTTCAGTTTGATACTTCATATCTCACGCTTATCATCTCAGAACGAAATAAATATCAGTGATCAATTTGCAAGACTATCGAACCGGTTTCGAATTCACTTTTTTATCCCAATACAAGGTAATTCCAATCCATTATGATTTTTTGACCACCCTGTATAAAAATGCACCGTAGCACTCGAAGATTCGTCGACTAATTGCAGAAGGAAAGGGAATAGAAGGGGAGCACGCGACGTCAACGTATTGAATTCTCGCGACTCGCGAATCATAGTCGTACTTACAAGAATAAAATACACACTCTTGACCATAAATTATTCTACCGCTATTCCGACACAATAACAGAATATAGTACATCGTCGTCTTCTACATTTTACTCACCACGCGAGATGTAGTAATTATGCCAACAAGGTATACGTATAGATGAGCAGGCAGTACGCACTACGCAGTAGACGTTAGGCTAGGCACATACCTACCTCATGTATAATTGTATATAGAATGTAATACGTGTAGACAAAGATTATCCTCGAAATAGATGCATGGGTTAAGGTCGTACCTGTGCCTGCACCTTTATTTCATATGTAGATGATCAATCATGTATAAGTTTGTACTATGTACTCTGCAAGTGTATATTTGTATGACGGTAGGTAGCTAGGTACCCAGTACTTGTATTCTTTTACAAATCGGTTTCAGAACACAATGAAAGAAAACACAACAATCTGGGATCAAACTAGGTACGTATAAGAATGCAAAATATCGCTACGTATGGAGAAGATAGCCCAGTAAAACGACTCTTTGTTTATAGAAAAAATTATGTATTTTAGGGCAAATTATAACGCGTTTTTTTTTTTTTTACAAGTATCACATAACTAACGGATTTCGATAGCTTTTGGTACGCGCTCAAATGCCTTCTTCAGTCGACTAAGAAAGCATAGCGACAGCGTGTCGAAAGCTCTCGAAATCTGGTAACTTGAATCAGTAATCGGTAGCTATTCCCTGTGTGAGGTTTTGATTTTCGAAAAAAAAATTTATAACTTTTCTTTACTTCAGCAGGTAAATCCCTGTCGCATAAAAACTTTTAAAAGCAACCGTCAGTTTTTTCTTGGGACTGAAAGTGTTAACCCTTTGGTGCCCGGTGCGAAACTGGAAACTCAAAACTACCTATGGTGTATTTTTCTGGATTTTCGCATCATTTGTTTTCAAATATACGTTGTAGTTCTGCCTAATATGAAAATTTAGCAAAAATGTTCAAAAATTAAAATTGGAAATTTTTTTAAATTTCATTTTTACTCTCTTAATAGTGCGGTAGAAATACGGGAAAAAATGCCAATACCCCCAACAAATTACTATAGAAGGTTTTTGTGGTTTATTCTGTAGAAGAGGGTCTACTTTATCACATACTGAAAAACCTCCCCAATCCTCCCCCTCCAAGTCACTTTTTTTGAGGCCACAGCCCCCTAAAAACCAGTTTTTTGCCATTTATG
>FIZT01052210.1:0-15476 GCA_900065295.1 Paracoccus marginatus
CCTATCAGTACGTCACTGATTTGACTGATAGAGTGAATAAAATGACCAAAAGGACGACTAAAAATCCAAAATGAATGCCATACACTCTTCCAACTTCGAAAAAGGGAAAAGATTGTTTGAATTTTCAATTTTTTTGTTGGACATTTTGCTTATTTTTCAGGCCGAAAGTGAACAAAAATTAGAAAAACATCAGCACCCGAGCGAAGCGAGGGCGAAAATTTCGATTTTCGTTTTTTGAAAATTCAAATCACTTATCAAAAGTGAATGGGATTTTTTTCCAAATTTCGAAAAATGTATGACTTTTGAGGAAATTATAGTCCAAATTTGTATGACTTTGTATGACATGTATGACAATTTTGGCTAATGTATGACCTTGTATAACATGTATGACTGTTAGACACCCTGAAAATTCATATATACCATCAGCTATTTACATTTAGATGCACCCGTGTATGAGAACAAAAAGCAACGCATGTAAAGCGCACACTGCACATGCTAATTTCCACATTCAATCGTAGAAATACTTCTCTCAACCGTGAAACAGCCAGCATTGAACACAAATTCAAGACCTCTGTGTCTGTACCTCGAACAACATAATTCGTACCAATTTCCTCATTATCACACTGCATACTTGCACAATGTACAGCTGTTTTCTACATATCGCATCGTACACTTCATATTTCACTCTTACTCTCTCTCTCTATACAATACCTTTCTAACCCCAAAAATACGGTTTTCATCGGCCACCGAAACGCATAATCACTTCAACATACTAGGTACATATGACACTCTCGACTCCACGACCAATGTGAGCAAGCTTGACGAGGTATTCTATGATTGGGGGGGGGGGCAACAACGCAACCGACACCAGCGACGAATTTATTCGTCATACCAACGAGGTATTCGTTTCGCCTTATTAAAACTGACGATTATCTGAAGGAAAATTTACCAAAAAGTACAAACACGTCGGTAGTCGGAATAGTGTTACCAAGCAGACCCTGTTTAATGGTGCACTTGTCTCGAGGCAGAAAAATTGTGGAAAATTTCACACATCGAATGATGATAGTTTTCACGTCAGGTTGTTCGGTAGCTATTTGGCCAATATGAACGGTTATTTCGCGGTTT
Source organism: Paracoccus marginatus (assembly GCA_900065295.1). NCBI lineage: Eukaryota > Metazoa > Arthropoda > Insecta > Hemiptera > Pseudococcidae > Paracoccus > Paracoccus marginatus. The sequence continues at coordinate 1,126 of FIZT01052210.1, forward strand.
TACTATTGGCGTTTTATGCGACAGTGTGTAAGGTGAGCAGGCCGACGATTATAAGTGAAGGGTCCACGGAAAGAACCGAGTAAGTCCATTTTTTTTAATTCAGAGTAAATCGACTTTGAAAGTAAAAAACGTAATTTCGAAACAACGATTGAAAGTTATTCACTTCATGCCATGTTCGAAAATACGTTACAAGCAAGGCGCGTTGCGAGGTAGGACAAGTGAATTTACTCGGTTCTTTCCGTGTGCATGATTTTTTGATCTCCATTTGTAACGCTCGTGATCGATTTTTCATCAAAGCATATAGAACATCTTTTAAAGTACTCTTCGAGACGAATCTAACCATATCAATCACTCAATTTCGAAAAATTGTGGACTTACTTGGTTCTTTCCGTGGATCCTTCAAGTATATATGTACACGAACAGTTCCAATTCAACAATTTCAATTTTTTCAATCAATAAAAAAAATCGTAACTAAGTACTCTTTCATTTCCAGGCTGCTCCCATGGCAAATGATTCAATCACCATGAGGTATGATATACCTACCGAAAATGCAGAAGCCCCCGCAGCTCCGCCATCTTCATCAGTTTCTCAACCGGTAAGTACGTAATAAGTTGGTGCGATTCCAATCTCTGCACATAAGATTACTGCACAAACCATCGAAAATCCTTACTTTGTACCTAGATTGATCCCATGGCAAATGATCCAGCCACCGATTGGCAAATCCAACGTGCAGAACCTTCAGTAGCTCCAGCATCTCTATCAGTTCCTTATCAACCAGTAAGCATAAGTTGATATCATTTCAGCCTGTATCAAGATTACAGCATCAACCCACGAAAATCCCTCTTATTTCCAGGCTCCTCCCACGGCAAACGGTCCAACCACCTCTGAGCAAGCGACACTTCAGAACCCGCAGCCGGATTCACTTCCTTCAGGTACACCTCTAAATGGACCATCCTCTGTTTCAGCCTCTCCTCAACCATCCCAATGTCCTCCTCCGCCACACCAGTGTCCTCCAGAGTGCCTACCCCAACCACCGGCTCCACCTCCACCGCCAAGAAAGAAACCCGGTTTGAAACGCAGTATTGTGAATCTCGCAAAATCATGCTACAACGCATTGTTTGGGAAAAATGGCATTTTCACCGACTTGATCGTTGTAACTGGCGAATTACCCGAGAAGAAAGCTAGTTCAACGGGATGTGTACTTTCGTTCAAAAAGGCACCAGGGTCGAATCAACTCCAAAGGGAAGACAGCTCGAGTGACACCTCACAACGCGCTGATAATGATACTGCAAATACTGCACCTAGAGTAAATCTCGGATGGTACAAGGATTACCGAACTCCTTCATCGCGGTCCCCTCGTACTGCGGTTGGCTCCTACGTAACACGACCTACTCAAGGTGGTGGACGTATCAATCAGTTGAATTTTTGCTGCGTTGGCGAGAAGGTGATCGACTGCAGCAATTGTATTACCATTAATTGTAACCCTACGATAAACTGTTGTTCTTGTCAGATCAACGTTACCGTCCACAATCATATAACCGTTGTGAGCAGTAACGAAAGCAATACAGCAACAACAGCGAATGCAAATACACAAGTATAGAGAAATCGTCTTTTTTAAAAAAAAAATCTTCATTCGATTTCTCTGACGATATTTCATCAATCTGCCAATCTCGATCAATTTATTTCCCATTCGAAATACAATCCAAACTTTTCAAAAGAACCTTTAAGAAGGTACAAGCTGTCGCGCACAAACCGCACCTCCTCCCATCTTCCACCATCACAAGCCATAATACCTCGAAATCTCATCCGTAATCCTTCGTATCTGCTTTCAACTTCTCCGTATAGGTACGTGTACCTACGCCGAGGCGAATTTCAATTAAACCTCGTACATGGTACGCGGGTGGAGAAGCGTAAAACCAACTTAATCGACTCTTCGCCTCATAACGCGCGTTTAAAATTACGCGAAATTTTCGCGCCGAAAACAAAAGCTCGCAAATTCGCAATACGAGACGACGACGAGAAACGACGACGTGGGAAACGCGAACCGTCCTCACTCGGAATCTCAGCTAATTAACGTTTGTTTTTTGTTATTACCGCGTGAAATATGCGCTGCGCGACGAGAAAAGAATGGCGAAAGAGCGTCGTTAACAATGAGAAAATGAATGCTTTTAAAGGCGCGAGAAGAGAATTCCCATTCTCAAGTCGAGTTGCAAATTCTTACGTACTTCGCGTTCGCATCTCGCCTCGGGATGAAGCCGAGGAACGGAGAACAATATGGCGGATCTGAGTTTATCGATTTGGGTAGAAGATGGAAAATTTCCGGCCAAACGGAATCGAGGCGATTTTTTCTCAGATTTTGATTCGGTATATTTTTTTCATATGCTTTACCCCTAGACAAAGGGGCGAAAATAACAAGCAACATAGTAGGGCTCTTAGCTAAGGGCATCGTGTTCAAAATACAAATATCTTTTCGAATAGTTTGTGCAATTCTCCGCTACAACAAAGCTGGGAATAGGTTCCTGTTTCCTCTGGCTTTTACATGAAGTTCGATTGAAAATTTCGAAAACGAAAAGTATAGAAATATTTAGTCAAAATAAGCGAATTAGCCATCATATATATAAAGCTATATTTACTAAAATCGATATTTCGTCTAATTTTTGTTTTTTTTTTCATCATCGATACATCAATCATTTCTTCCAAAATTGATGAATCTATATTTCTTTCCAACATCGAAAAATCTGTAGTTTTTTCCAACATCGATGAATGGATATTTTTTTCCAAAATCGACACATCGATATTTTATTCCAAAAAAACAATAAATCGATTTTTCCCCAAAATCGAATTGAAAAAACTTTTTTTTTTTCAACACTGATAGTTTGATATGTCCTCAAAGTGACAAATCGATCACCAAATTCTAACCTAGAATCACTCAACATTTTTTTTTTTTCAAAATTAATGCATCGATAATTTTTTTTCAATAGGTAAGTGTCCATTCGATAATTTCCCCGAAAATCGATCAGTCCGATTTTTTCAAATTCGATCCATCAATTTTTTTTTCAAGTCCACAAATCTACATGCAATCATTTTCTTCAAAGTCGATGGATCGATCACCTCTTCCGGAATCCATAATAGCCAGAGAGTATAATCGTTCAGTGACATGACATGACACCGCAACCCAAGAGGGAAGTTTTTTTTAAATAATTCAATTCGTCATCTTTAAAAATAGGTACCTCGAAAAGCAGTCAAAAATATTGGAACACAACACGATGCGACGTGACGTTTTTCTGCCTTAATGAACCACACCAACCATCTGGTTTCGGGAGGAAAAATCCCATAATCAAAATACCACACATTGGCTGAATTACACCTCTGGTAACCAAGATCGACATGTGTTTGCAATCAATTTCACCTATATGTGGCATCGCCACAACAAGATCCATCCACAGTCACAAATAGACACAAAAGCTATCCGCGATAGGCAAGATTTCACTTCGTTCGACAGTGAGACTTGTTTCGCGAGTGAGTGCCAAGAATTTCTGTACACAAAATGTGTCCTCTCCTAGCGACTGTATCGTTGCTGCTGTACGCTGTGACCAGCCAGGTAACTCTACGGTAATTTTACAATTCATTTACACATCCCGATTGTGACAACATTGCATATTTTCTCAGGCTGCTCCAATGGTAAACAGTCTAAATCGCAGTTCAACGGAATCCACACCACAGGTGTCGAATCAAACGGCGACCGCAGCACAGATTCCAAATCCGAGCGCAGAGCCACCGTCATCTCCACAACCTACTCATTCTCAGCCAGCAGCCACGAGTGCACCAACCCAAGTACACTATCAGCCCCCACCTCAGCCGTCGCAACCGCCCCAATATTGGTACGTCTGCCCTCCGCCTTATCAACTCTGCCCGCCACCATATTACTTTTGTCCTCCACAACAACAACCCTGTCCACAACCATATTATTTCTGTCCTCCACAACAACAACAGCAACAACCTTGTCCACCACCACAACAACAACAACCACCACCCTGTCCGCCACAACAACCACCACCCTGTCTGCCACAACAACAACCATGTCCGTTACAATACCTACCCTGCCCACCACTTCCTCAACCGTATCAACCGCCCAAACGGTTCGGCTGGCGCAACGCTTTCAGTAACCTCATCCACTACATCGGTCAATCTATAGCCGAGGCTTTGGTCGGCATAAATGTTGCCTTAGCCAACTCGTCCAACTCCTCTTCGTCAACCATCACATTCGGAAAACAGCCCGAAAAAGCCAACACCAGCACCCCCGGTGAATGTTGCAGTCCGACACCCGTCCAAGGAGACGACCAAGGCAACAAAGATGACGGTAAACCAGCCACCGAAATTCCGTCTATAAATGTGGTTTTGACGAGAAATCGCCGCAGACGAATTTTTGGTTCGCCTGCAGCCACCATTATGCCGGGAGCCCAAACCCAAACCGGAACCAATCAGTTTAATTGCTTCTTCGTCGGCAAAAAAATATTCAATTTGAAGGGCTTTTTCAAGATGATTTGTAAACCTCAATTCAATTGCTGTACCGCTGTTGCGAATACTACGGTCGTAGAGAGTACTTGATTGCGGTCGCCTTTTTCCTTTTTTTGTCGAATTTTCTCAAATTATACTTTATATTACTCGAATTATTTTATCTGATTTCGCGATTCGTTCTGAAAAATGAGGATATATTATCGGTTTCGAAGAAGGTGATAGATTTTTCAATTTAGAAAAAACAACATTCAATCGATATATTGATCGTAAAAAAATGATCAATAAATCGATTTTGAAAAAAATATCGATCGACAATTTCAGAGACGGTGGGAAAAACATTATCGATTAATCGATTTTCAACATTTGATCGATTTTTTCCACAGCAAACTATACATCGATTTCGAAAAAAATGATCAATAAATCAATTTTTCCAAATCGATATTTTCTCGACTTTTAAAAAAATTGATGAAAAAATCATTACATCGACCATGAACATTTGCTCCTACCTCTTTCTTCGAAAAATGGTGCGATTTTCAGTCACTTTTGATACCTTTTTAGATCTTCAGCCGCAGGAGAAAATCTCAGAGAGAGGTTCTCTTAAAATCTGCAATTAATCTAAACGCATCGACACCCCAAACCCCATAGTCATCTATTCATTTCGTCATCTCAGAAAAAATTCAAAAAACCGCCGAAAATATCCGACCACAACACAATGTGACGCAGATACTTCTGCCTTAATGAACCATACAAACATCTGGTTTTTTAGAGGAGAAACCACATAATCAAAATGCCACATATTGGCCAAATCATATCGTCAGCAACCAAAATCACCATATGTCGCGATCAATTTCACCGGGACGTGGTACCACAAACAACACGATCCAATCAACCATCGAATTCGTTCACGCAGCCACGAATAATGCGCATAAAAGCCATCCGCGATAGACGAGATGGTGCATAATTCGACCACGGGACCATCAGCTATTCGTTAGTACGTGCCACGATTTTTCGGAAAAATGAGACGTTTTCTACCGACTGTGTCGTTGCTGCTGTACGCTGTGACCAGCCAGGTAATTCTACCATAATTTTCTCCATCAATTTAGGCAGTCTGATTCCGACAAAAATTTCATATTTCTTCAGGCTGCTCCAATGGCAAACGGTCAAAATCCCGGTTCGGCGCAGTCTGCATCGAGAATACCGAACCAAGAATCGGCTGGGACACGGATTCCAAATCCAGCTCCAGCTCCACCCTCACCACCCCAACCACCGCCACAACCCATCAACTACCAACCAGGTACGATAGCACCAACCGCACCATACCCGACTCAACCGTCACAATACTACTTCTGCCCACCACATTATGAACCCTGCCAAGCACGATGCCAGCCATGCCCGTCGCAATGCCAACCCTATCCGCCACACCCTGAACCGACTCAGTCACCACATCCTCAACCGACTGAACCGCCACGTCCACAATCGACTGAACCGCCACCCAAAAAAACCGGCTGGCGCAACGCTTTCTACAACGCATTTACCTACGTCAGTAACTTCGTATACGAGGCTTTGGCCGGCGAAACTGGTTTCTTCACCAACTTAGGTAACGCCCCTCCGCCAAAATTCAATTTCGGATCGAAGCGAAAAAAATCCAAACCCAGACCTGCGAGTGCCGGCGCTTCCTACGCTTGCTGCTCTCCCTTCAGTAGTCCGCCACCCGTCCAAGATGACGACGATGACGATGGAACCACCATCAATGTTCCAAATGTGATAAATTGTATTTGGTCGAGCACTCGCACCACCAGTTCTGCTCCGGCGGCTGCAGCAGCCGCTGTGTCAGGAGCCCACACCAAAACGCGAAATACCGATGCGAAGTGCTTCTTAGTTGGCGAAAAGCTGATCAACGTTAAGAACTTCATCAAGGGGATTATTAAACCGCAATTCAATTGCTGTGCCTGCGCAGCGAATGTTTCAGTCATAGAGAAAGTTTGATTGCGGTCGTTGTTTTTTTTTTTCATCATTGGTCAATTTTCTTCATCACTAAAAATATACCAATTTGCTTTAGATTCGTTTGTAATAAGCAATGTTATCCACCCTGTTGCGATAATCATGTCAAAATGACTCAATAATGTATGTATTAAGGTGGATTTAAAAAAAATTACCCAAATCTTCGTTGCATTTGCATGAAGTTATTATTCGCAAATAAATATCAGAGTTATGCACTATACAGTCTAATCATATTCATAACACATCATCTTTTTCAGCTTCTTATGTGCAAGGCGGGGGTTGCAGGAGGCTCTTGAAAACCCAATTTTTAAAAAAATAGATGGCAGACCACTACTCAGAGGTAGCTACATACGAGAAGGATTTTATTGAAACGAAAATACCAACAGAGGAAGAATGTATGAAATTAGAAAAGGATGAGTACTAGGGGCAGGTCCGTCTCTGACTTTTTGGTTTTTTCCAAATTTTGGGGAGGCCTGGCGGGGAAAAGTTGTGAGGAGGATGTCAAAGGACTGCAGAAAAATTTTTGGGTCTCTAACCGGAATACCCATCGAGCCGATGGGGGATCAAAATTTTCAAATGTTTCAAAAAAATTTATAGTCCTAAATAAGTCCACGATTATTGTGAAGTCTTTCCGAGAGAAATCTTCCACCGTCTTGTCGGCCATTCCATTAACGCCATTGGCAACCCAAAACCACCTCATTTGCCTCCTTTTCTAAAAACTTCTGTTCAGAGATTCTCGTATAGAGCTGCGGCCAAGCAACCCGGCCACCAATTTCGATTCGCTGGCAAAATATTTTTCACATCATCATCCGCGTTGTCGTCGTTAAATTAAGACCAGTGACGCGACGAGGCGAGGCAAGGTAACGGTTCGTGGAAACGAAAATCGATACCTCCTAATTACCTACATTTAGAAATACACCGTACGCACATAGCTAATATGACAGATGAAACGGGACACAAACAAGCGCCACCGGTAGGGTAGGGCTGCCGCATGAGAAAATTTAATATCCAAACGGATTAAGAATACTGCCTCCGCGGCAGCCACAGCCGTCATTTATAATCCGCCACTGTTTACCGAATTTAAATATTTTAATCGGCGGCGCAGCTTCTCGTCAACTCGAAACCCTACCTATAGCATACGACTTTGCCGAAGAAATTCCCAATGTTATTCGTCGTGTTGACGAGATGATTATACCTATGTTTGTTGTTAGGCTCGACGAATTTGCACAAGGCTCACGCAGAAGCCCGTGGGCACTCGAAACGTGAATTTTTTTTATCCTCAAAGTGGAGATTAAAATATAAGCTCGACGTTTAGAGCTTTCGTCGCGGGTTCGATAATTATTTTTTTCTGCCCTCCTCTGGAGAAAAAAGAAGCTCGATCGGAGAGCAAAAACACAACTTTTAACGAGTCAGAGGAGGGGGAAGGGCGCTTTCCACAACTCCAAAAATTTAGCAACTTTTTTTTTCTGCTTTTGCTTCCTCCTGCCTTCCGCATCCTCGTACATTTGCCTCTTTGAGAAAACATAATGAAAAATCGTCTTCGAGCTATAGCAAAGAAGCCAAGAAAAAAAAACAGGAAACGACGAGAGGTACGGTAAGGTAATGGAAATACGCCCGACCGTATGACGCTTCAGGGGGCGCATTAATCGCCGTCATTATTCTCGGCTCTTTTCTCTTTTGTGTGAACCGAGGCGAAAGTTCGTATATTCGACTTTCTTTCTCCTTCCCCGAACCCGAGAGCATATTTTCATCTCAGGAGGTAGCCGGCCAGCAAAGTCGAAGGGAAAGGGCGGATGAAAGAAAGAAACGTTTTCTTCTTTTGTGACGAAATATGCTCGAGCAATTTTCCCGTCGCTGCTGCTCGCCTGGCCTGCAATGGCCCGGTCTGGTGGGTTCGCTTAATGGCTTATATATAAAGAGAGAGAGAATTTCGATCCGATTTAATAACTGGCTCGTAATAATAATCATTTCTTATACGTTCGTTTCGTATATACCGCGGCCGCGGCTACCTACCTACCTACTATACAGACTGGCTGGCTGGCTGCGTGAATAAGCGTCGAGCCACGCAGCGATAGGCAGTGATGATTTCTTTTCATTCGTTCGAGTATAAATGGCGTCGAAATCCATTTAAAAAGGCGAATTCTTCTCCTTTATTCTCCCATTTTCTATATTTTTATTTGCTTTTCGCGGATGCCTTTTATAATTCTTTTCGACCGAGTAGATCGAGAAAAGTATAAAAATGTTATTTATACCAACATTTTGCGGAAACGGGAACGAGAGGAGGGTACATCTTGAGAAAATATCGTCAAATTAAAAAAAAGAAAAATTTGATAATTCGATTCGAAAATATTTTCAATTAAAAAATAATAGGTGTATTGGGAGGAGGGGGGCCAAAAAGAGTAAAATCAAGCCTTGAGAATTCAAAGAAATTGATTTTTACTCCAAAAATACGTGTCCAGTGTCCACCTACAAATCTGAATGGAATTCAAGTTGAAATAAATCAAAAATTTAATCATCCTCACAACTCCCTTCGCACCACCCATCTCCAGCCTTACTTCTTCGCGGAGACACGACTTTGAAAACCACCCCCTTGCCCAGCTACCACGTAAACCGGAAGGAGGAGCTGGCTAAAAGACTCATTGTCAGCAGCGAAAGCTCTCCGCATCTGCATGTCATCTAGGCACGGTGCGCTTTCTGTATGAATATTCAATCGTCGTCATATTTCAACTATAATCGCGCTCCGTGCACCATAAATTTATAACGATATGAATAATTCATATTTTCAGTATTTTTTACGCGCGCCGCTCTTCTGTCTCTGGCAAACTTCGCCTTCGATACAATTACTCTTCTTCGAAATTCGACTTGCGTTGCAAAAAAATAAAAGGGGGAAAAAAAAGTCAAGCGTTGCAAAAGCATCTTAGTCGTCTTCGTCGTCAAAAACTCGAAGCAACAAAAAATGTGAAATGAAAATATTCGACGTACTGCCTCTGCCTTGGGTATACACGCCGGCTTTTCCTGCCACTCTGCCGCTCGGCATTTTGTATTTGGTCCTTGGCGTCGGGGGAGGAGGTAGAGGTGAGGGTTACAGGTGCGTTTCTACACGAGCACGAGACAACGATCGAGTCGATTTTCTCTTTTAAAGCCCCCGCGAGCGAGTAACTCCGTCGGATACGCAGAGGTTGGGGAGACGAATTCGGTTGCAGATTCGGTTCGCTAAATATGTACGTATACAGCTGAATTATATGTACGACGCTGATGGCTGGGTATTTCACCGCCTTCGCCCAGATTTACGACCGCTTTTCTTGGCAGCTCGTCTATAATCACCAGTACACAAGTACGATATTGTACATAAATTACTATACTCGTTGTCGTTGCGTTTGCACACACACAGCGGCTAGGTAGGTAGGTGTAATAAGCCGCACGCTCGAATAATTCGAGCGTTGAAAAAAAAAAAAAAAATGCGATACAGTTACGCCAAAGCGTACCTACTGAAATGTCAATGCCAAAAAAAAAAGAAAAAAGACAAAAGCAAAAGATCTATTTCTACGAAAAAAAAACCGTCTCAAATGAGTGAGAAATAATCTCGCTTATGGCAGATTCGGTATCTACATGATCAAGATTCAGGCCAAAAGAATCCTTCGATTTCGCTCAAAAATTTTTCTAGCACCCCCTAGCGTAGCAGCGAGACAATTCAAGTGGTTTTTACAGTAGTCTATACCTTCAAATGGGCTTTTGAATCCGAAAAACTCGATTTTTTTGACACTCCTGCACAAAATGGAAGTAATCACTTCCATTTTGTTTGCTTTGAGACATACAAAATGAAAAAAAAAAAAACTGAAAACTCCATAGTTAGTAGGTTTTTGCTATTCTTGAGCAGCAGGTTGGTAGCGCTTTATTCAGCGAACTCAGCGGGATGAAAATTTTCAATTTTGAAAAAACTGAAAATTCCAGGGAAAAATTCTATTTGGAGAAAATGAAGAATTTTGGGAGAAATGATGAAGATTCTCAATTTGAGAGAGATTGAAAATTTTTGAAAAATTAGGAACTTCATAAGAATCAGAAATTTTATAAAAATTGGGAATTACAGGAAGATTCCTAATTATTGAAAAATTTCCATGTTGAAATACCTAATCATCAGTAGTTCTGGTAAAATTTTCAATTTTGATAAAATCGAGAATTTTTAGATAATTGAAAATTTTGGGACAACGAGAAAAATTTTCAACCTGAGGAAAAGTAGGAATCGCAGAGAAATTCTAGTTCTTGGTGAAATTTCAATTCTAAAATTATTCCTAATTTCAGACAAATAAATTCTCTATTTTTAGGGAAAATTCTCAATTTGTCAAAAATTGCAAAAAAAAAAAAAACTGTGCTTATTTTTGAATTCGTGGACGAACGAACGTGCATCATGATTTTCGTCGCGATTCCACTGGGTTTTTAAAAAATGATTTTTTCTTCTTATTGATGGCAAGAGAATCCTATGTAATCAAACAGGTAAGTTTTCGCTTATTTATATCGTCAATTCGTCATGTACAAAAATAACTCGAAAAGCATCCAAAAATATTCCAACGCAGCACGATGCAACGTTTTTCTGCCTTAATGAACCACACAACCGTCTGATTGATGAAGGGGACCCTACATTCGTCGCCATCAATTTCACCGGTATACATGACACTGACACCACACAACTGCAGGATCCAATCAACCAGCGAATTCGTTCACACAGCCACAGAAAATGTGCATAAAAATCATCGACGATAGGCGACATTTTGCATAACTCGACAACAGGACTTGTTTTACGTTAGTACGTGTCACGATTTTTCGTAAAAGATGAGTCCTTTTCTGGCGACCACCGTATCACTGCTGCTGTATGCTGCGACCACCAAGGTAATTTCGCACGATAATTTCTTTAGCGCGATATAGGTAGGTACGCATAGCAGCCTAATTGTGAACGAAAATTTCATATTACTTCAGGCTGCTCCGGCCCAATCCAATCAGCCACAATATCAGGTTCATCCGCCACCACATCAACCTCATCCATACGCAGGCTATCCGCCACATTACCCACCACCCCAACAAACCAGCTGGCTCGACAGATTCAGTATCAGTGGCGCGATCAGCTACCTTCGTCGAGCTTTTACCGAGGCTATATGGGGCACGAAACCTTCCAGCACAAAACCTCCTGCGCGCAAACCTCCTAGCCACAAACCGGGCAAAAAATCTAAAAACAGGTTTTCTATAGATTGTGCATCATGTGCAGAAGGCGACGAAGACTCGGGCACTACACTATCCGATAGAAAATGAAATGTCTACTGAATTGGAAGCACTCAAAATAAGTATCAATAATTTAATTTGTAAAAGTAAATTATTTCTCAGACAACCACCGACCAATCAGTGATTTTTTTAAAATGCGTCAATAGTTGGACAATTGTGCCTCTCAAAACTGGCAACATTAGGATAATTCAAGAAAAATCCAACTTAGAAAAATGAAACAAGCAGCAAAAATCAAAATTCCTCACGCCTGAAAGGTCTCAGTCGGAGTAATTCAACCATCTGAACTGGAATTTGCGATTACTTTTTTTATTCGACCATTTTTAGTGACCCCCTCGGTCATCTCAAAGTCTTTCATTTGTATTAGAAAATTGCGATGCGCAATTTTTCGATCCAATTGTAGCAGTCTGAGTTCCCATTCGAGAAAGAGGAAGGTGTAAAAACTCACATGGCACCTTTCATGTGCTTTCACCTGAATCGCACATTATTCTGACTCATCAAAATAAAAAATAAAATAAAAGACACTTTGGGAACCCCTACTTCCCCTCCCTTTCCACCCACAGGACTCAAATTTTAATTTCGGGTACTCCGCGTTCTATCTCCTCTCCTTCAATGAGGAAGGTAGGCAAACGTACCAACCTGAGATGAATATAAGCTGCATAGTTCACTAGTCGAAAGGAATCGCCATCGAGATCGAACACCCTGTGTATACGTTCGCGAAATTCTCAACCCAGCCAAGAATACGATTCCCACCATGGAATCGCCCCACCTTACCCACACTTCGAAAAATTCTCACTCATTCGAGCCAAAAAAGAGCACATTCACGACCGCCTCTACGCCGCATCCGACTATCTCGGTAGAGCTCTTTCGATACGCCGCCGAATGAACCTCTCGTATTAATTTTCATTACTCGTACGTCTATATACGAGCCAAATTACGCCATCAAGTTGCCGAGAACTCTTCTCGAATACTTAGTAGGAAACTCATCGCCTCGGGTGGTCGCGAAGCGAGCGCGAAATATTTGCACGAAGCAATTATCACCAGCGAGTCGGTCGTCATTATCGATATACTATAAAGCGAACTTTACCAAAAGCGGTTTTGTCTCGTACCCTTAGCTCGACGCGAAGTATACGAGTATAAGCTCGAGAATGCCTGCGCTACGGAGCTTGGAATGCCGCACGATGAAGAGGACGCGCGGGCCATTTCAATCGCTAGCATATAATATAAGCCACCGAGTACCGAGAGAGAGAGAGAGAGAAAGAGAGAGAGTGAGTGAGAGTGGAGTGGAGTGAATGAAAAAGTTGGCTAAATAGGAAACATTTTACGAGCTCGGCGAGACCGTTTCGCCAGGCTCGACGAGTATGAAGGAATTACGCTTAATTGTGGTTTTTACTGCGTACCTAGAGCTACGCCAGCCGCTGCTGCCGGCGAAATATATATGGGCCCATTTAGGCTTCGTGATTGTTTACACGCCGAAAACAAGTAGGCTGCGATTTTTGCGGGAAATTTACGATGGCGAAAATTTTCAAACCCGAAGCGTATTCCGTATAGCGATTATGAGCGACCAACGTGCACCGAAAAGGTGAGACATTTTTTTCATGTCGTTCTCTCTCTACCACAATCGCAGCAGAAAATCAATCGCAAATCAAATTTCTCTTTTCAGTGATCCGTCAACTTGAGAATGCTACAGACTCAAGTATCAAAAAGAAAAAAAAACACGCACAAACGAACTGCAAATTCTCTTCAATTCTTCATTTAAAATGAAAATATTTCCCATCAATCTGACATAGGGAACAGCATCAGCCCGCATAGAATCTTCATTATCACGTAGACCATCAACCACCATCAGTCTAACTGGAAATGAAAAACCCAAGCTCGATTCTAAAATCAACAAGTTTTTCACGAGCTTACATAGGTTAGGTACTACACCTATTAAGGGGATGAAACACCTGTACTGCTCTTATATAGCCTACATAAAAGTCGAATCGATTTGTACTTTTGCTGGCAAATTTTTCTCCGTTTCGAGTTGTATATTTTTTACCTTTCCCCGCTTCGCCTGCCTTCCATCCACAGATGCCCTTTCTTGCGCTCGTAATAAAAGTATCTTCTGCTTTGCTTTTGAAAATTACCCTTCGAGTTTTTTATACTCTTCTAACGACGAGGATTACACGCAAATAAGGCAAATATGAAAATAAAAACTCGCTCGCTGCGAATAAAAATAAAACGATGAATTTGCAATATGCGAGAAATAAAATCACCGAGTAAGTCGAATAAAGAAAACAGTATTCGGGTAGTAGATGAATAAAGAACGATAAAATTTGAAAAAAAAAATGTTTTTTTTTTCTCTTCAAAGTAGATTGAGAACAATTGAAAAAAAAAAAAGAAAAAAAACCTAATCCTACGAGCTGATTAGCATTATCAGATTTTAAACCAATGCAGATTCGTCTGAACATATTCAAAATTATACATTGCCTCGCAAAAGAAGCAATAAGCTCAAGCTCAACATGATAAAACACCAAAAGACATTCCATAAAAAAAAAAAAAAAAAAAAAAAAGTCAAAAAA
>FIZT01052212.1:0-18930 GCA_900065295.1 Paracoccus marginatus
ACTAGCATAATGATAATCCAAGCATTCAAGTAGCATATATGCTAGCATAAATGCTAGCTAGCATCCTGAAATCCAAATTGTCGACAGGGTAATGAAAAATTTTGTGAAAATAAAAAATTTTAAATTTTGTAAAAACCCGAAAATTCTGTGAAAATGAATTTTTTTTTAAAAATAGAAAATTTCGAAGATTTTGTAAAAATAAAAAATTTTGAATTTTGTAAAAATCGGAAATTCCGTGAAAATGAAAAATTTCGTAACTATTAAAAATTCTGTAAAAATTGAAAATTTTGTAAATATTGAAAAAAAACTAAATTTTAGTAAGAAGTAGAAAATTGAATATTTGAAAATTTATTCTTAAAAATGAAAAAAATCAAGTTGTCAGCTGTTTTGAAAAAAAAACAACTCGAATCTGCTTATGAATCAAGGACTGTCTGAATTCGGATATTCTCATTTTACGTAACGAATCGAGAGTGAAAAAAATCGACCAATGTGGAAAAAAATCGAGAGCTCTATTTACGAGTAGATACGAAACAGTACGCACTAAAAATATCGTATAAATTTTAGCGTTCCAATAGGAAAAGAAGACTTTCTAAAAAGAATTGGAATGTAATGCGTATCTACTCGTAGCTTTAGGTGAGTTAGTTAAATAATGAAAACACATTAAACGTGGAAAGAATTTGATGGTATGACGTCACCGCTGGTTCATTTACAAGTTGTAAAAGTGCATCATTCTGCAAGCTGGATGAGAATCAATTCGCGTACATACCAAGTGCCTACGAATTAATATTGGCCGAGCGAACGCCGATAGTGGTAGAGCCATATCGCGTATTTGCGGCGTTCGGTTATGCTTTTTTATTAACACGCGTTCAAATGGTACTACATATAACGTTACGTTGGAGCTCGAAGCGAAAATATGTAGGTAAAGTCGTCACGTCGCGTCGACGTCAGTCGGTAGTGTAATTTCATACATTCTACCGATCACGGTTGGTAAATTTATCGAATTTAAATGTAAATCAGATTGAAAATTAGTTACTTACCAGGTGTCGTATGGTTATTCAAATCCAGAGCTTCCAACCACAAGGTAAACGCTCTCTGCAACAGACAAAATAACACGATTATAATTGGTGTTTTTTTCCCTATTCGATTCAAGCGAAGCAAGACTGGAAGGGAAACGGAGATGCGATATAATTAAGAATATTTTTCCAGCGCGCTGTGCCATACTATATTCGAGTGTATAGATTTACGGATGAAAAGGATGAATGAACGATTACGGCCAGTTTGGCTTTTAGCCGGACTGCATGCGGTCATTCTTATTTGTTCGCCGCGTGTAGTCTCGCCTTAAACATATGCACCTGTCCTCGTGGTAATAATTTACCATTTTTTTTTTTAAACGAAGCGAGCTTTACTGGGTTTGCCGCGGCTATCTAACGCGATAGTGTTCCAATCTTCCGAGGAGATGACCACGCCGCGCGCCGCGAGATGTGTCGAAAAAAAAATTCATCGATTGGAGACTATCGGTGGTGAAACTTTTTTTTACGGTAAAGTCGCGTTGTCCGAAATTCGACACTGTCGACGTGTGTACCTATAGATAAATTTGGAAAAAAATGATGCGCATTTTGTTGTTTCGATGCGGCCAATTAAAAAAATTCTCGGAAATGGACGCGTACTTTGATCGTACGATGAGGTCGTGGCTTTTTTAGTTGTGTAGCAAGTATGTTGTCATCAGACGGGACGTAGTAAACGCATCCCATAACTGAAGCTATATACGGATGCGCGCATAGGTACCCAACTAACAATATTGTTATCAGTTCGCGATAGCGGAACGACTGACTGGTCCATTTATTATTACACACACCCCGGTTTCACTCGACTCCGGTATTGGGTACACAAAAGATTGCGGCAAGCTTATCGTTAAAGACGACCGATAAGTATCGAGCTCAATTATTTGTTTTGGAAACGAGAGCGTATAGATGCAGAATGCCTGGCGTCCTTAACAAATAAATATTGTCTCATCGATATCGAGTAAATATTTAGCTTTGGAAAAATTTACTACGGGGGTCAGACGTTTACATAAGATTAGCGATAACCCGAACGTGTTAAAGTAATTTAGTACCAGAATGTGTTAGCTCGTATTCTCGGTCTAAGCTTTGTATAATCGTTATTTTTTTATCACGTGTGGGTATGGTGCAGTGTGCTAGATGAGTTGACATTTGCTGAAATTATAATGAATGGCCCATCTGTTTTGGTGGATTTCGATGTGCTATTTCATTTGCAAAGAAAAATCACCGAAAAAACAATTCAACTGATGCAAAAACTAGCAAAAAAGTACTTGAAATTCACTTGAAAAAAACGGTAAGAAAATCTTCAAAATTTCCGCCAACCTCATTGACTTTTCAGCAAAGGTTTTGATGAGATGAAGGGCAATAAACCATTGAAAAATAGTTGTTGTTGCACGGGTGAACTATGACACGGATCGTGAGTGCCAGTTTGGAGGGAAGAAAAGTGAGTTTTTTCTTGTCAAAATAAGACCAGGGATTCTAAAAATATGAGCGAGAATTTTTAAAAATTTTATTCTTGAAAAGTTGTATTTTTTGCTTATTTCTTCGGCCAGCTGAAGGGAGAAAATCTTCATTTTCCCATAGATCTTTCTGCCTGGTTATTAATACGGGTGCTCTCTCATTTAGAATCAGTGGAGATTTCACCAAAAAAAAATTCAAAATTGCACCACAGGTGAATCTGTGAAAAATCACCGGAATTTCAGTCAATTCCACTGATTTTTCAGTCAATGTTACTAAAAATTGCTGAAATATCAGCGAAACTCACTGAAAAATCAGTGAAAATTCTCCGAAATTTCAGTGACTTATTCTCTGATTTACCTGTACTCTCTCAATCTGGAATCAGTGAAAATCATTGAAAAAGTTGAAATTGCTGCCCAAGGGAATCAGTGAAAAATCATTGAAATTTCAGTGAATTTTCACTGATTTTCCAGTTATTTTTGTATCATTTACAGATAAATCAGTTAAATTCACTGAAAAACCAGTGAAATTCACCGAAATTTCAGTGATTTTTCACTAATTTCCATGTGCTGCAATTCTGACTTTTTCAGTAATTTTCACTGATTTCGGATTGGGAAAGCAGTGCAATTATAGCTTTTTTCAGTGATTTTTAGTGCGAATTGCAGCGTATACCCCAATCAGGGTGGAAATTCATTGATTCAAAAAAAAATCAGTGAAAATATCACTGAAATTTGAATGATTTTTCACTAATATTTCAGTCAGAAAAAAGTCACTGACAGAAATCAGTGAGAAGTCACTAAAATAGTAGTAGAGAAATTATCGGAATTTCAGTGAAATTGACTGAAATTTCAGTAATGTTTCACTGATTGGCGACTGTGTTTCTATTCCGAGTTTCTGACTGATTTGATTTTTCACTTGTTGCAAATCACAGTATAAATAGGTAGGTCTAGGTATATCATAATGCTTGAAAAAAGTAGCATTTTGTTTGGCAACTTTCAATGCCTCAGTAAAGGATACGAATTTTTCTCAAAAGCTACAATAATATCTGCTCTGCTGATCAAAAGCGTTTCGTGAAAATATTCCTTTTCCATTCGACCGATTCGACATAATATTACGTACGGTGTCATGGTGAGCCGCCGAGCTTCTCACACATACCTATACGCACGAATTTCCACCAATAATATTATGTGAAACAATGCATACCGCAGCCAATGATTTGTGGCATACCATATTGTAATGACTCGACCAGGCCAATGTGGAAGCCGCGATTCGAACGATAGGCCACCTGCAAGCAGCGCGTAATCCGTCATCGGGCTTCCAAACGAGTTATACGAGTCACCTAATATTTTACATAGGTATACTCATTTTAAAAAATACATAAAGAGCAAGACTCGAACCGACAGTGTATTCTTGGAAAAATAATTAGATTTTTTATGTTTTCCAACATTGTCGTGTTTGTAATTAATTTTCAAATCGAGTGAATTCGCCAAACCAAACAGTTAATACGTGCGTCTACTTTTACATCGAGTTCTTCTTTCCTTTTTTTTTTTTTTTTTACCTCTCAGTTCCAAGTACCTGAATCAGGTAACTCCCACACGACGTACCTATCTACTACTCGATTTAAAGCGTATCTAGCGATGAGATCTTAATTAAAAACTAGATCAGCATGCTAAAGAGAAGGCTCATTTGGTAGTGGTGACTAATTTGGGAAACGTAACGTGAATGTTGATTAGTCGCGGTGTTCTATGAGGGTACTGGATTCCGAATGGATGGATTTTTTTTTTACCCCTTCAAGTACTTGACAGGAATATCGTCACGTGGCTGAGGTACTAATTGTTCGTTTTTTTCAGTCAGAGGCTTGCTGTGCAAAGAACATCAAGTATTTTCTCATCTTTGATTAAAAATGTTCATAATTTTGGATGTTTTTCTAGTTTAGTTTTGAATTTTTGAACAATTCGAATTAAAATGCCATAAAAATAAATGAATTGAAAAAAGAACATAAAACAGGTTTAGAAATGTCATAAAAATCTGAACCTGAGGGGGAAACCAAGCATAGATGGTTTTACAAATCGCTAAAATTTCAAACAAATTGAATTTTTTATTATTTTTTTTCAACATTAAAAAAAGATTCTCAATTTTCTCGCTTATTTTTTCTCCACACATTGTACTTTGTATTACTTCAAAGATGTTTATTCTCTCATCTGCAGTCAGTGAAAAAATCACCGATGCAAAGCAGTGAAAATATCGTTGAAATTTCGGTGATTTTTACTGATTTTTTTTTTCTCTGACTTGAATATCAACGAAAAATTGCCGAAACTTCTGTGAAATTTGCTGAAATTTCAGTGATTTTCACTGATGCCAATCGAGAAAGTATGTATGTAATAGGTGCTGCTTATGAGAAAAAGTGCCTATGTCGCGACACCCTTTCTACCGTCGTAGGTACATCCTATAGATATGCAGATCGAATTGAATTACGATCGAGGCTAATTCTAAATAAATACATATTACGAGTAGGTATAAACTGTAGAGTATCACTACACGCGGCAATAATGTGTAACGAGAGACAAAATGGATAATAAATTTCTCATACCACAAAGTGGTAGTAGTTCGATATCGGTGCGCATAATAATAAATATGTAAAACGGAAAAAAACGTTCAAATCGTGCTTCGGTTATTTTGTACGACGTTATAACATGTTAATTCGTCTGCAATATAGAGGTGAAAAAAAGAGCAGGAAAAAAAGCAGCGAAAACAAAACAGAAACGTTGAACAGACGGTGTTAAGTACATAGTGATTTTTTTTAGGAAGCACGTTTTTCGCACCGACAACGAGCCGAACCGATGAATAAATACACAATTGGGTGTACGTATTTAACAAGGTAAAACAATAGCTGGTTCATTTGCGGAGGCATTTAATATTAATGAGAAAAACATATGCGGCGCGATACCGATTTATGCCAATACGCGAGTACAATTTTTTTCCCTCTCGTACCACCGACTTGTAATATGGATAAATGTACGCAGGTTCCTATGTAGTATGCATACTCTCTCTCGAGTCTCGACACGCGCATCTCTTCCTCTAATAGTATGTGGTGTGAACGGAGTAAGTAAACTGCGCCAATGTGAGGTAAATCATGCGAAAATATAGTTACTATGCTTAACGAAAAAACAAGCCTCATCTTGTGATAATCGTGTCCTGCAATGTAGCACGATTGCTCGTTTTGGCGGATTTTTCAAATATTCTTTCCAAATCGTACAAGCCTTTAGCTGTAAAATTCTCCTTTCGCCGATGCGTACAATATATAATGAGGTGAAAATCTTTACACGAATGAATATCAGCAGCCCTATACACGTATATATACTCGGTTGAAAAACCGTACTCTCGATCTTTGAGCTCGGTTTGGTGTTTGGTTTCATAAATCAAACTGCAAATCACGATAGCGCTTTGCGACTTATCGCGTAGGTAGGTACCTATTTGCGAGTCTGCGTTGCATGAAAAAGAGAAATTTGGAGAATATTGGACTCGTACCAAAAGACTATGACCATATAAAGTAAATGTCTCCAGTAAAACGAGCACGACTTGCAATGTTTCCGTCCAGCGAACATGTTATCTTTCGTCATGTGTAATTCGCCGAATTCTTACAACTAACGCTCAATGCTCAATGTTCTGTGTGGCTATGTGAATGTAGGTACATTGTACGCAGACTAGGTTCAACCTATACTGCACCTTCGTGTCGACTGCGAACGAAGCTTTCTTGAAACGGACATCGCTTTCTGCGGTGGCGTATTTGTATTTGGTAAAAGAAAAATTTCTTACACATCTTCGAAGTAATTAATTTTGAACGGAAACTAGTTGAAGTTGGCATGGCGATGGCGATGGCGATGGCGTGCCGAAGAGTCAAGTTTCGTGATAATGACTACCGCGTTTGAGGATCACCCTATACATGGACAGTGGTACGGTGCAAGTTGCAAATGATCTATGACGCTTCATCTAAGAGGTCATGAAAAAGTAATCGTTAATGTTGCAAATACATGCGAAGAATGCTAGTAGCACGATACGTTAGATATTTCAAATACCTCTAGGTATACATAGATGTGGCTTCAGCTACCTGTGTTCCTCTTCTCGACCAGATTATAATTTTATGTAACTTCGATATCGATCGAGCTACGATATGTGTGGATCGTCTAGGTGTTTAGAGCTCAATAATCGATGGTACCATACATAGCACCGGTCTTGACGAAATTTCGAAATTGTGATGATTTTTCAGCTGATAATACGCATGTACAGATCGTTGATGAACGTTCAAAATTCGAATAAAAAAACAAAAAAATGTCATCGACTATTCGACATTCGCCATATTGCTTAGGTATTTGCTACTTGCATTATATTACCTATGTATACTCTGGGCGACGACGACGTACGAGGAGTAATCTGGCGAATCGCGAGGAGATCACTTTGCCTTTCGTGATTTGTCAACATTACTCATCAAAACTGTACTAAATAGAACAGCATGTCAAATGGAAAACACAGAGGCGCGCACGCTACTTCAACTTGAAAAAAAAACGAGCTACTTCAACGAGGTTCTCGTACTATTTACACGAGCAACAAAGTCCCTCTCTTCCATCCTATTCTGTTTTGCTCTGCAACATGAAGATGAGGTCGCGTGAAACGAATTTTTTTATCAGCACCACCACCTTTTCTATTTTCAGCTCGAGCTCGAAGAAACGTCTTGTCGTCGATGCCGCTTCTTGAAACAAAGTATCCACAAAGAGACAATCTCATCGCATACGACTGGATTAAAACCAAACCTCTCGATGTGAAGAGTATACGAGCGTATGTTCTGTTACTTGAAAGGACACTCCGTTATGTTGAGTACAAATTACAAAATGGAAAAAAGTCGAGTGGTCTTTGGATCGTCGCGTCGCGTCGCGTCGTCAAGTTGAAATTGGCGATAAACGTGCGTATCCCAAGATGAAAGATATTTCGAATGAACATAGGTGCGCGCCTGAGTGGGCCAGACCTTTTTTAAAAAGTTCTTGACCCGACCAATTTTTTCCGAACGATTCGAAAAAAATTCTCCAAAATCCAGAAACAAAATAGGTGTCGAATGCATCGTAAAAAATGAAAATTTAAAAAATTCAACATTTTGTAGTATGAATAAAATAATTTTATGAAAATGAATAGGTAATTCTGTAAAAATTGAAAATTAAAAAATTAAAAAAAAAATAATGATGGGAAGAACTATAAAATTCGAAATTTATTTTGCAAAATTGAAAAATGTAATTTAGCCCTCTCACCTTTCATTCCAAAAAAAAAGATTCAATTCTTTTGCCATCTCTGCTCGTGGAAGCACTTTTAATCGATTTGACTCGTCGAAAATGAGCTGAGCTGAATAACAAATTTCAGCATTCTAGCTCAATTATGTGGGTAGAGACTTAATTTTCAACTATCTACTTATTCTTACATTTAGGCTAAATTCAGTTTTGAAAAATTATCAAAATTCAATGGATTCTTTTTGGTACTTGAAATTTTGGTTTCAAAGTTGTATTGCGCTCTTCCTAGTTGAAAGTTTAAGAAAATACCGATGATACGGATGCCTCAAAAATGAATGAAATCATGTATGCAAAAATGAAGCGATAAAAACACCCGTTCTTGATGAAGATCATGAAAAATGTGATAATTAAAAGCCGACATAACAGTATAGTTGATTAAATAAATAAGCATTAAAATATATGAAAGAAAAAAAATGCGACAACTGCATGTCTCGTGCACGTACGTATGTGTGTAGACGTAGAGTAGGTAAGAGGAAAGAAAAGAATGAATGAACATTTTTCAGATTAAATCGCGTCTAATCCGTTCATCTATGCAAATCGCGACACTAAAATCTCATCGTAGCAGCAGTCGATGTTACACGAACGAAGAACGACTGCGCAGTTTACGATGTTTTCGAAATGAATCATTTCTTTTGGTACAGGTAAAGGGATACCTGATACCTAAGTGAGTACCTACATAAAATGACCTTTTTTTTTGTCAAAAAAAGAAACAAAAAAAACAATCGTTAACTCGAATGTGTTTATTTATTAATCACCAGCCGCTGCGTTAACAAGTCAAAAAAGATTTACTATTTTGAGCATCTCTCGCCGCACAGCGTGAGAATATAGTTTTCCATTAAGTTTTACGAGCCGGTATTTTTCGTTCATTGAATACGAATGTGTTTTGCGCACGCACACTCGCGGCTAGTCCGACAAATATGGAAGATCGCGCCGCGTCGCAGGTGTTGCAGGTTGACGCGACGAAAGATTTGGCGGATGGATGACGGTGGCGAGTATAAATGATCCCTGCCAAGCTATTGGACTGGTGTGGCAGTTGTTGGATTTTTAATACTAAATCGCCTAAATTAACGATTAATACAAGACTGTCGACCGATTTCATTTATTCGCGTACTCGCCAGTGCATATTAAAGGATTTACGCGATGGATATACGTACTCGTATGATTAAATTAAGACTTTTCAAATGCCCGGACACTGGTATTACCGGTTAGGTGAGCTCGCTTCTTATAAAGTGTTAGGAGACGAGCCTTTTCTGTGTCAGTTCTATCCGTACTATAGGGCTATTTGTCACTTCCGCTAAAATTCTTCCACTGCAGCTCGTCGTTGTCGTTGCGTTGCGAGTATCTACTGTTAATCATCTAATGTACCGAACGTGCGAGTATAAATATCGGTAATTTACACGATGATGGAACGATTCGCGGTCGCGACCTACCGCTCGTAGTGTCGGTAAATGTGCGTATGGGTATGGGTGCTATCGCGATTCCACACAATAGACTTTTTAAACGGCATCCGAATGGATTTACGAGGTCGTTGCGAAGATCATCGTAAAGAGCTGACGATTCTGCGCGTATAATACCTACATTTTCTTATGCTAATTTACACCTCTTTGTTTCTGTATTTGTGTTAGTTGAGGTCTCAAAATTGTACAGAAACAGGCTTCCGCACGCTACGAATACTAAAGGCAATTTTATGGGTCATTTTTTATTCGATTCGTCTGCCTATTTTCACCCCTCCTCTTTTCCCAAAGTCCACTTCCAATTTCAGACCTAATCTATGGCTCGTACAGAAAAATTTTTCAAACAAAAGATGTTCCTCAAAGTCCGATGAACAATTTCACTCTTCGTCGAAATGCAGTTGCCAGTTGGGAGCGATCCTTGTCCTTCAAATTTGAATGAAACTATCGATTAGCTTAAATCGGATCGTCGGAGCACGATTGGCCAAGTTAGACGCCAGGGCAGTAAAACTGGAGTCTGGAGATTCGGCAATTAAATACCTATTTTTTCGTCGACGAATAATTAACGATTCTTCGAGCCGTTTAAGCTGTCTCGCATTCCTAATCCCATAACTATAGAATGCCAAGGTAGATAACCTCGTATAGGTAGGTACTTTACATTCGTACTCGTCTCGTGTGGAATTTTTGACCAGATAGGCTTAATTTTTCAAATACTACGAGGTAGGTACTCGATCACCAAGGTACGCGACAATGTTTCATTCGATGGCATCTAATTGCACTGGTTTGAATTTTTCATGCTACTTTGGCTAATATAGCTCCTCATTAGATTGAGTTTTTAAACAATTCGAGGAATTTGAACGATTCGAATTTTCGGAAGGTTTACCTAAATAACTTGGAAGATTCAATATCATCATCCTTGATGAAATGTATAAATTTTCCAATGGAGTGGTCAGGTTCGTGATACGATGCATGTCGAATTGTCGATAGCTAGTTAGCTACACGTTCGTAAATTGCTTTTTTTGTCAACACGAAATTTTGTCCGACGTCATCTGTAGAGGTCATCGCTAAAAAGATTTTCCTAAAGTTATACGCGAACATGAACGTTCCATCGTATTAAAAGTAATATATCATCCACACGCCGCACCGGAACATCAAATATATCCGCCGTTTAACATGAAAGGGAAAAGTACATAGATAGATAGAAAACGACTACAGATAATAATTCTTGGAAGCATCAGGTTGCAAGCTAACGTAGGTACCTATACCTAAAAAATAATATCTACCTACATGTTAAAGGCATACGCGCAGACAAATGTTGTAAAAGTCATTACCTTCCGTATATAAATACAGTAAAACAGACGAGCGAAAAAAAAAATAACACATCTACGCACATAATTCGTCTCACGACAAACCATACAGTACTCGAACACATTACGAATATGGACATCCACGGAAGTGCAATCAGTTAAATGGTGAATGGCGTTTCTTTTTCTTTCTTTTTTTTTCGCAACAATGTACCGTCTAATTTGTATTTTTCATTTATACGTACATGTAATACATAAATATTGTACGAGGTGCGAGCCACCTAGGGGAGGCAAAGAAGACGAAGCCATTGAAAAGAAAATATGTATGTAAGCATCTGTTGGCTGTTGGCACTTGGCAGCCTAGTGCGATATTTACGTTGTGTTATAGCAAGCTGTTATTAATAATCTGTATGGTGTATACAGATGTTCGAACGATAAAATGAGAGAAAAAAGCTAAGTAAATAAATAATGGAAAAGTGTAGTAAGTTATAGGTTCTCCGGGTAAAGGTTCGAGGCGACGCGACGCGACGCGTATTGCGTGTATTTTACATGTAAAGCGACGTGTTCGGAGCAACTATCACAGCAGGCAGGAAACAAATTAGGTTAATACAATCAATCATTACACATTACACAAGACGACGATTCGTATCAATCGTGTTCATCTAAATGCCCGTACGTCCGGAATCATATTATTCGCCAGTGCCACCATCGGTATGTACGTGTGTGATACCTATGTATAGTGCCATAATAAGTCCTTTCCTCTTTGCCCTTAATCCTTGCTTGCCTGATCACTCCTCCGTAAGTAAATGTACATATGTATAATAAGATTTCTGTCAAAAAGTGGTTCAATCCGCACTAAGCCTATGCTCATGAAATTTATGTAAGTACCGTCTCCCGGGTTAAAGGTGAAAAAATTGATGGAATTGATAATCTACGCTGTTGTGGGTGAAATGGCACCGAGCGAGTACTCTTGATCGTATTACGTGCCAGCTGAAGAGTTGATCAGACATTCGATTACGTTTTCGATGTGTTGTGCGATTATGAAATGTGTGGTATCGAAAAATTAACGCAGTGCAATCAGAAAGGGAAGGGAAGGGAAGGGAAGGGAAAGGAAAGGAAATGAGATTTCGATTTGCAGGGCACAAATACGTCGTATAAGACCTTTGCCCTTTTCAAATAGGTACAGTTTGTGGTACCTATTGTTCAATTTTTGAACTTGAATGCAATATGATTTTCTGTAACTTACATTTTTTGAATTTTAAACTAATTTTTTTTTGTTTTATTTTTGTTTCAGGTGAGTCGGCAAATGTTTCGATTTTTCACGTAGCATGGCGTCTATGAACCTCTATAGAACAATGTATGTACCATGGCAGAGTAACCCAGGTGAAAGGGTCCTCTAAAAATCAGTTTCCAAACTACCTCCTTGGCGACAAAGTCTGAATTTAATGGCCAAAATGTGATAAATTTGCTATTTTTAAGCATCTTCCTGGCAAGGGGTTGCTCGGATGCGAGCAGAGTTCGAAAAATGAGGCTTTACTGTTGTAAGGTGGTAAACTTGGGTCGAGATAAACCGATTTACCTACGTAGACAGGAGCTCGTCACTCGCTTGTCAAAATATTGTTTAAGGGCAAATTTCAGCGTTTTCATATGGGTGCGCTAGGTCTGAAAATCTTGATTCTTTTTCACTCCCTAAAATAGGGATGTAAGTCGAAAAAATATGATTCTTCATCGCCAATTTTAATTTACAAGCTATAATATAGACACTGCAGAGCTTTTCCGCGTCGTCTTGCGAAAATCGGCGCCGAGACGCCAAGAAATCACGACCAATCGCAACGTCGTCCAATCCAGTCGCTCGAACGCGAGTAATAAAATAAGTAGGAGAAAGCCAATCACAAACGAGACCGATATGAATGGATTAAAAGTCCGGCCGGACGCATGTGCATCGTATACGTTCGTTTGAAAAATAAGTAATACGCGTAACGATCGTAATCGCGTTCGTAACGGTGACGATTGAATTTAACGCGTCGTGAACGAGCCCGTAAATCAACTGCTTCCCAACAACCTGCTGCACTCGTGTTATGCGAAATTCCTAGCGAATAAAATTGAAATAAGGCGACTTTTCTACGAGTATGAGAGGAGTGAGAGAGAAAATTTTTTCTCACTTTATGACAATTTTTATGTTGTTTTCAGCTGAGCAATGAAGAGTTTGCGTTATTGACGTTACGTGAGACGATTGTTTTTCTACATACTTTCTTTACCTTTCTCCATTGTTGAGATTGAGATGAAACAGGATGAGGATGAGGCAGTCAAAATGGTATAGGTAAAGAGCGCCACATGACGACTGCTGGGGCAAATATTGAAAAATATTATCTACTCGCATGTAAATAGACTATCGCATTGGCGATTTATACTTGAAAGATACTTGATGCAGTATAGGTAAGGTACATTATAATAACACACACACACACGTTCGATTACACAACCGCACATATACGAGCGGGGCTACTATTGTAACGATCGTGATGTCCGTTTCTCTCACATCTCGCGCAAATAATAGCTTATTATTAAATGGGGGAGCAAAAGTCAACGATTATGCTTGCTCGTAATTTAAAATATTACACACCGAGCTCGGAGCAGACCATATAGACTCGGATATATAAGTATACATAAACGTATACGAGTGAGTAGGTAAAGGTATATACGATACAAGGCGGAGACATACGCAGTGTGAAACGTGTACCAAACACGACAGAGGGATAGAAAAAGAGTCTAGGGCGAGAGAGAAAGAGAGAGAGAGAAAAAGTAAAACAGTGAAAAAAAGATAACAACTTTATATACCGGCACTGCAGCGTTAGTTTCAATTCCGTGACGTATGCTGACTTCAGGGTAAGGACACGTTTCAATCGGGTCACGATTTTGAAAGTTGCCAGTAACGCGCCGAGACTAAGTATGTATAAAAACGAATCACACGATCGGGCCCCCCTATCTTAATATACCCACAGGACGAAATAAAATACACAGAAAACTGGACGATCTTCTCTTTCTCGCTCATTTTTACAATATACCTATATTGTACTGTGCTCGCGTATATTATGTAGGTACCATTTTTTCACAACCAGTTTCAATTTATCGCATGTCCCTTATATTATTAAGTCGAGTGTGTGCGGTTTGGATGTGCGATGGTACGAGTACGTACGTTTGTCTCGTGTGCTGTGCTGCGCTGCGCTTGCGTTACGCTCAACAACGAACGTCGATATTGTGTGGCGTGTTCTCGTACTTAATACGTATGTATAGGTACAGGAAAAAGAAATGAACCTCCGCACCTCGTCGCGTCGCCAATATCTGTCCGTGTCCGTGTCCATAATCCCCCTGAGAAAATCTTCCATTTCGTGTACCACCGTATCCATTTTCCGCCTATGGCTAACCTAATTCTTATGGCCGAGAGAACAGTGAGAAGCGCATTGTGGTGGGCGTACGACAACACCAATAATGAATGGTTCGCCTTATTCGGTGCGTACGTGGACATATTCGTCGTCCGCTGTGACTATCAACGCGGCATTTATTCGCGACCTTTAACATTTCAGCCGTCCGTATTTTATGTACATGCGTATACCTTACATATAGGCTATCGATGCGAGTCATCGTTCCTCTCTTTCTAGCTGTACCTTACCTACCAACCGTAATCGGCTAACTATAATGCATAATATTCGAAGTAACTTTAGGCACGCTTTGTGGTGTCGAGTAGATCGTCCTTATTGTAGAATTTTTTTGTGCCCTTTTTATATTGTGGCGAGCTGTCCAAATGATTCGATTCGAAAAAATCTTTCAAATTGCCTCGAAAGAATTTTTTCAACAATAGTACTTAGCAGACCATTTGAGAAGGGGGGGGGGAGCAAAAAATTACTTCTTTATGGAAGGAAATTCGATTCCCTACAATTTCGGTTCTATTTGCTTAATTTTTTTTCTAGGACGCACAGTTCGTTAGGGAAACCTATCGCAGTGTTTAGAAAATTTTCATATATTCCCATTAAAAAATGTGTAAAAAATTGGCATTATTGTTTGGCAACGAAATATCAAAATAACGTTGTCTCAGATAAGCAATTTAGGAGAGGACTAGGTGGAAAAGGAAGAGAATGACCACAATTGATTTTTTTCTGGTGAGGTTTTCAAAACAGGTTGTCTAAAATTGTGGTTTGCGTCCTTACGTCTTTATCCTTTTCTCAGTGGTCAGCTCTTTGTACGTATACCTATACGTGCGTTCGTGTATTCAAATTCTCTGCCAACAATAAGTAAATTTTCCGCCTAATTTCGTTCTTTGGCCAGCTTTTGAGACACCATGACCGAGCGTATGTAGTATGGTCTCGTGCGTTAATGAAAGATGCGCCTTAAAGATGTTTAATCTTGTTTCGAACGGACGTAGGTACGACGACGACGACGGTACGTGTACGCTACAATCGGTGTAATTAGACGAGAAAAGTCGATGATGCGACGATGATTCGAAAAATATGTACGTAATTGTGTTCTAATGACTGTACGAAGCGGTCGGCTTAGCTTCGATAATGATACCCGAATGCAGCACGACCAAAAGAGGCGCGAAGGCTTTATTAAACGATCGATAAACTCTGTACGACCGTGGAAATTATCTGCTCGTGTATTATGTTCTTCTCATGTTGTATTGAAACGTCGTCCTCTCGCTTGTATGGCCATTATTATGTGTACGGCGTATACATACAGTCTGGTCACTGCTGCCAAAACGACCGACGACGTCTTCATTTAGTATAGTAGAGGTATATACGCATGTCGTACATTCGGCATTCGGCGCTGGAAAAGGCTGGATTGTAGGCGGGCTACTGTCAGCTTCGGGCAGGTGTCATTGGGTGAGGTGGTGTCCCGACAGGTGAACTTTTCCGCTACTTCTTGAAAAGGGTTGAAAAATAACAACGAACCAGTTTGTGAGTAGAATTTACTTATATCCACGTGTATGCGTACCTACTACCTACGCGGAAAATGAATTATTTAATGTAGGTAATTATGTCTTCGCTATGCTAATTTACGATTCAAAATGGCCGATTTGGCCGGAAATGGTAGCGCATCGAGACATTGGATGGACTTTAATCGCGGTTGAAAAATCAACAATATGTGGCTCGTGAGACGATTTCATCTGCGAAGGATTCCAAGGATTCGGTTGAATATTTTAGGCAAGAATTCCGAAAATTTTGCAGTCGACTTTTAGAATATTAGGATAGGATACCTAATTACCTATATACGATATCGTGTGGATGAATGCAACGGTGGTTTGTAAATTGGCCGAAAATGAAAGGTCAACAATCACGAATCGATTCCAACAGCGATGCACGTTTGTCGTGCAAATTATACTTTTGTAATTTCGTAATCAAAATCAATCTCTGGAAGGAGCTTGTACTCGTATGTATGTAGATACATAGCTGAGGAGAACACGCGCCTATGGTTAATTCAGTCAAAGAACACTTTGGCTCTCGAAAGTTTACCTAGATCGATTTGAAATGATAACGATTGTTATCTGCGACCAAAATATCGGAGAAGAGAAAAAAATACTCGATAGGGATAATAAATGGTCCAAGTGCGCGACCATACTTAGTTTTGGCCAACATCGGATGAAGAGACGCGTACACGTACGTTGGCTTGCGACAGAATAGAAAGACAATTCGAGTAGGTATAGGCGCGAGAAGATGGAAACTGAAAGGTACGAGTATAAAGGTGTTCGTCACAATTTGACAGGCTGGACTGTTCGGTACATACATTTCATCAATGCGGCAACGAGTCGAGTGGAGTCGAGTTTAAATTAATATCGAATAATCGATGATTAATGGTTTAGCTGTTGTTTTGTTTGAACGCGCGTATAATGGGATTATATGGTACCTACCTATAGGTTGGACATGTTACACGGCTATTGGAAACGACAATCATAGTAATTATTGGGTGTTCGGTTCATTTAGCACGAGAAACCTTTACCTTTACGTAGGTAGGTGTAGAGCCAGATAAACGTTCATCCTGACGGAGAACATATGGTCCTCGCCGAGATCAAATACCAACAGTATTGTTCGCATTCCAATATATGCGTATCGTGAATTTGGCCGAAAATTTTACTCGTCCGGATTGCTCGCGTTTAAGTAGGTATATTGACTCGCCTCAACTAAAACCTATAATCCCAAAAGCACGCGGTGTTGGATGCAGCTCAATTCTCAACAATAGAAAATTGGGCCAGATTTTGATCGTTTAGCTAGTATACCGCTCGTTCGTCCGCGTACCATAATTTCAAAACCGTATAAATGGATGAGATGTTCGACTGCGAAGACTCGTTCGTTGATGTTTAGGTAATTAAACGATGACTGGACGGTGACCCCCGACGGTGGTAGATATTCGTATTTGACTTGGTACCAGAGGTGGTAACGCGTACGCGCAGACTGTATAGAGAAAATATATGTACAAATAGTTGGAGTACGTGGTACTATTTCGAGTCGGGATGCCGCTTCCGATGATGCGATTCAAAGGTGCAACTACAAATATAAATACAAATACAATACACACACTCGCGTACCTATAGATATTATTCCTGTAGGTGTAAGTGTGTGTATGCTGTATATAGGAAAGGAAGGTACATTGGTAAGACGACCAACGTAACGAGTAGACGAACATCAGTCGAAATATTTGTATTTGTTACAAAATAATAACCGCGATAAAATCTCTCACGCGGGTTGCTGCGCTGCGTATCGAGCATCCGATTCGTGTAAATAATTTATGCGTGTTGGAGGTGATCGATCGAAGAAGATATACAATGCCGCACTGCTGCCTCGTATACCAGACCAGTATCGCACTGCTCGCTGGAATATACCTATGCTCATTTTGCAGGCTTTCACAACTTGGACGTACCTCTACGTACCTACCTATGTAGGTACAACAACTGATAATTAAACGAAGAAGCTGCCAGCGTGATAACAAATTCTGATTTATGAATACAATCGGACGAACCGATGATCGAATAGTGTTGCTTGTGGTTTTTGTGAAGCGAAAACTGTTATGGGTATTGTTTCGATATTTCTCTCAATTTTCGAGAGGATTTTTTCCATTCCTGCGAGGATTATTTTGATATCACACAGGATCTCTCTTATTGAAACGTTTTCTAGATTATGAAGAAATCGAATTGCGTTGTGGATTTCTCCGTTTTTGGGAATATTTTCGGTGATAGGTAATCTTATGTTTTTATTGGGGAAGTGTAGCGAAAAAAAAAACTAAAAAAGTTGTAGAGGGAAATCAAAAGACTAAAAATTTTTTGGATCTCTGGCTTCAATATGACGGGGTTCGAAGTTTTGAAATTTTCAAAAAAAAATGAAAAAATTGTTAGATTTTTTTTTTCTTTGGTGATAATTGCTCTTGATGTACCCATTCATAGGTGGGGAAAAAATGTAGCCCTTTTTTGGCATCTTTCAGTGATTTTACGTCCTTTTTCAAAAACCTCTAAAAAAGACAAAAAAATCAGCTGAAATATTTTTTTTTGCTCATAAATCAGTACCTTAACCCTACCCCCCCCCCCCCCCCCCCCCCCCCCCCAAAAAAAAAGAAATTGAAACAATTTCTTATTTTGGACTCATATGAAAATTTGAAAATTTTCAACTAATTCATAATTATGCGCTCGATGGATATTGAAACAGAGACCCAAAATTTTTCTTTTGACGTTCTCCCACAACTTTTTTCCACTAGGCCTCCCCAACTTTCCAAAAAAAAATATAAAAACGACACTATCTATGTAGTTTGCAACCCGTTATCGATAATTTCTAAAAAATGAACGAAACAAAAATTTTTCTCAGACAACATTTTTAGAGCTTCAAAAACAGAACATTTTTTGTCTCTTGCAGTTTTTGAACTGGTTCAATAGTCTTTGAGGTATTAAACCCAGCATAGGTAACTCTAAAAATTTTCAAAAAAAAAGAGTAATTCTTGTATGAAAATTCTATTTTATCTTGTGCTCTTGAAAATTCGATTTTCAACAAATTTCAAAAATTTTTGATTTTTGAATCAGTAGCCTGACGAAAAATTTGTTTTTGAAAATTTGATTTCAAAAAATATAACCTACTTGGCAAACCTAATTTCTAAACAATTTCTAAACTTTTGAAATTTTTACCTTTTTTAGAAACTTATGGATTGAAAAAATGATTCATAGGTATGTACATACTTTGACCAAATTTGGTGAGGTGGTTTACTTTGAGTGGGGGACATCCCAAAAAAAAATTGAGCCCCCTAGGTGCAAGAGGAGGGGAGCAGGAGGTCCCCAAAGTGCACCTCCTTTTGA